>JAQGBU010000017.1:0-120332 GCA_034698605.1 Isotoma decorata
ATGGGGTTCTAAATCGCGTTTTACGGTATATTGCTATGCTGATTTATCAATACTCTCTAATTACAGGATATTTTAGAAACATTATTCCAACAACTAAAACCTTTTATGAAATGTTTTAAACATTTTTATTTAAGGCTTTTAAAATGAATTCAGTTTCAGACTAAAAGGTGTTAATCTTTGAATAAGAAAGAAATTTACTTAATTCTAACAATTACAAGACAAAACCTTTTAATATTTTATTTTTCTTACCGTTTAAACTAGTTTCTATTTTATGCATCAGTTTTACACTATTTTAGAAGTAGTATTTAAAATACAACAGTTTTTTTTCATAATGTCCACATCCCACTTTTGTATTAAATTGTTGAGTTTAAAGTTGACAAGCTGGTTTTTCTATTAAAAATCATGATGTAATAGGAATAAAACCATGGCTTAGATATCATTCTAATTTAGTGACGATCTGATGATTGAACACAACTAAATATATTTATAAAAGCAAACTGAACCTTTCAAACCTAGCTGTAACGTTTTAACCTTCCAACCCCTGTATGGTATTACCGTAAACCTCGAATTAGAATTCCACCCTCCTTGTCCTTATCCTTTTAATATTAAAATTCGCTATATTTCCATGTTAAACTCGCTTCAATAATAATTTCTTTGAAACTTTTCTTTGACATGGGGCTTTAAATCGAGGTTTACGGTACTTTACAAACGTGAATGTACTACTTTTCTGAGGTTTTTCGTCAATTTCTCTCTTTATACCACCCTACCTCTTTTATCCCTTTACAATTATATATTAATTGAGACACAATAGGCTGATCGCTTTAAAATTTAAAAAGCCGATGTAACGGTTGAGATTGAGAGTGACTCATGTCCATGCCTTTTTAAGTCAAAATAGCAATAAATTGATGTTTATCAATAGTGAACCTTTGGTAGCTTCGCATGGCCATGGGTGTGCATTTTTACTACATTATATAACCTCAATAACTAAAAGGTTACTATTTTTCGAAAGCATTTTAAGTTCAGTTATCCATCAGTATGGATTTTTGTATGAAATGAAGCCCTATGGATATGGTTTAAATGGATAGATATCAAAAAGGTAAAGTAAAGGAAATGCTGAGTTTCTTCATGAAATATTACATGAAATAAGAAAGTAAGGTGTTTGATTCTACGTAGAGACTAAATAAGTTTTGTATGAATGAATGCATAGGATTTCTTGAGAAATAGATTGGCAATAAGTAGTAGTGGTTGGCAGTAGAAGTGGCAGTGGCAATTTGGTCTTCTTTCTGTTGTGGAGTCTCTATATATCTCCTTGTGATATAAAGAAAGAAGGAAACGGACAACCCCTATGAAGCCCAGATTGGCCAGCTACTAGCTACTACTGATTCAGTCAGTTACAATTTTAGTTGGAGACCCGTGAAAATAAAAAAGGAATGAGAGAGGATCGGATGAAGAACCCCCATCGGTCTCATTTTATTACATAACAGTCAGAGTGGAACTTACACTTTAATTCAGGGCTTCTTAAAACTAAAAGACAAAGGAAATTCATAATTACTTTTGAGCTTAAATCTCAACGGCGAATAATACAACTTCCCCACTCCACTTCAAGTCAAGCCTTTCAAGTCTCTCTCATTTCTATATCAATCTCCAGGATGGCCTTACTTTTTTCTATTATTTTGTCTACTAAAATCATTTTAAATGTTTAACTGTTAAGTGTAGTGATTTTGTGGTGGTTGCGGATTAAATTTTAAAAAGTTACAATTAAATCATTCATCTTCTAAAAAGAAACCTACAACATTAAGGTAACACTTTTTTTACACTTACTTATTTAAATATCTTCTAGATTCAAGATTCAAAATTTAGGAATTTCTTTAAGATTTAAAAGGACATAGTACAGATCACAGATAGTTTCAGAATACAGAACCTGAAGGTTTGTTTATTCTTTTAAATTACAAATTAAGGAATTCCGTATTTGGTATTATTCTAAAAATCACCTGTATGTTTATGTAGTACATAGTACATAGTTACATAGTACATAGTAGAGAGAAACTAGGGATTTGAACCTTTTGTGTTTTAATATTTTAAGATCCATAATAATTCATTGCACATTCAACATTAAAATGGCAAATATTCTTGACTCGTGATGTATTTAACTGTTAATCACTGCAGTCGAAGTCTACGTTTTTTTTATCTAATTACAAATTAAGTTGTAGACATAATAAATCGCATATTGAGGATTTTGACATTACACATTATGTGTAAACAAACAATAAACAAATATTTGGAGAAGACTTGGGTTTATTACAGCCGAGCCATAGACATTATGTACATATTTATTCCTTTATCATTTATTGTGTATTCCTTAAATCTTTTGCATAATAATAATTATTACTATTATGTATTACTAATTTTAAATGTACAAAATGACACCCCACCAGGCGAGCTATAGGTTGCTTTTTACTCTAATTTCCTATTCCGTGCCATATTCCATTCCATCAACTCTACAAATCATTAGTTCATTAGTTAAATATTAGCAAAAATGCATTAAAAATTACAACTACAAACTATAAATTAGTAGTCAATTTTAAAAACTGCATAGTATAATAAAAACCACAGTGTAAAAATAACTTATACTAGGTTGAAAGTTGAAAGGTTGAAGGTTTATTTAAAAAAAATATGGGAATAAACTAGATGGAAATTTTAACTTTAAAAATTAATCTGTTAATTTAAATTCATTTTAAGAATTCTCTTACTAAAAATACTTACTATGTATAGCAAAGAGGCTCATACGCGTACCTCGTCAAGGGAATCAGTTTCAACTGTGTCAAGGGTCACGTTATTTATCTCCGAAAAAACATTAGCATAAGGAAAAAGTAAAAAAAATGAAACTGAAGACGGTTCGGGTCATCATCATTGTTGTTCCCAAAGAAAGGGACAAAAAAACCCTTTACCTAATTTGTTTCTGACCTTATTACATAATTAATCAGAATTCAGAGCCTATCTTATTTTTACAATTTGATCCCTTGCATTTATTTACCCAGTAGCAGTTCTTTTTGTCCTACTCTGCATTTAATAATACTTGTGCAAATGTTTATTTAAACTATTTCCTACATTAAATATGACCATGACAGATTAGACAATAAAGTTTTATAGGAATTAATTTATTCAACTAGGCTAATATATTTAGCTTTGCACTAACCCATGAGTAGCATGGCATACTGTAATAATGCAATGGCAAAAGTAAATATAAAGCTTTATTGGATAAAGCACTTTAGCCAAAGATTAGTTTTTTTTTATTTTTATAAACTTTAAAGTATAGGAACAGACGTAAAATAAAACATAAGACTAGACAATAATAACCGAATGTATACAGAGTCTGAAAAATAAAATGTAAACTAAACTTTAGCTTTATTAAACTTCGTTATATGTAATCATCATACTGAATTCTTTTTGCATTATTGCCTATAATATGGCCAATTGGTCGGGTTTACTTTTTTCTTGTTAACTGCAATTTTAAAATATTACATGCAATTATTCACCAGTCTAATACTGATTTAAACACTATGAAAATGAAAAAAGAAAGAAACGAGGCTGATGCGGATCATTGGCGTTTATAAAGAGTAAATTATTATTATCCCTTGCCATTTTCGCAATGCCCAGTAGTAGGGCCGATACCGACTCTCATCTTTATATCAAGTTCATTAGACATAAGAAAAATATTATGACCACGGTATTAAACATCCTGCTGGAGATAATGGGTTTAAGACCGTGTGTGGTTTTTGGGTTAAAATTTATGGGTAGAGTACAGTAAAAGACAGATGGTATAGTAACAATTATAATTAAAGTGAGTCAATCACAGGAGAACAAAGAAACAAAGAAATAACAATTATTCCCCATGAATGATACTGATGAAACCATAAAAATAAGTCCAATGAATGTAAATAAGCTGCAAATAACATAAAACATCTCTTCTCTCATTTATGTTTTGATTTTCTAGAGTATCTAAGTCTCTAATGGGATTACCGTTAAACCCGATTTAGAACCCCGACTAATTATAAAGAACTCTCCGCATGGCTGGCGAACTGGTTGAAGAAGTAAACCGTTTTCCCATCCTGATATTTATATCCTCACCCTTTCAGAAGGGTTAAAACAACAATACCCATGAGGTTCTAAATTGAGTTTTACGGTATATTATATATTATTCAGTCAAAACTATTAAAAACCATTTAATTCACTTATAAGATTTTTGCAGTAGTATACGAAATTTTTGCAAACGGTTGCAAATTTTGTTAATGCTTTGTAAGCTAAAAGGAACTTAAATTAAGCTACACTGCTATTATTCAAGCAGAAGGAAACGTTTCTTTTTGTCCATCGTCCACGATAAAAACAAGTCAAATTAAAAAGCACGAGGATATTATGTCACGCAGTCAGGTCACATTATTATTTATCGTTTTCCATAATGCTCAACACTATCAAAAACATGTGCGTTTTTGTAAATTTTATTACATGACTAAAACGGTATGTATTGGCTGACAGATAAACTGTTAGTTAAAAGGACTTTATGATATTAGATACGTTTCTTGAAGTTAAATCTGAACAAAGAAAGAGAGACTCGATTAAATGTTTAAATAATAAAAGGAAAGTAAGGAACTGTGAAATGATAGAGAAGCTAATAAAACTGCTATTACAAGCAATTATTTGTTTTGCAATCTAATTCAGATAAATTATTTTAGTTAACTACATATAGCTTAGCCAAATTTTATGGAATATCATTTTTGGCACTATCCTTCCTTATTCTTCTTGGACTTTTATTATTGGCATTATTTTTAATTTTTACAGTTCAGAGTTGACTTTGGACCTTTCTTACTGAATTTTAACACTTGTTTATATTCTGTTAAAATAAATAAAAGATATTGTCGGGTCGACAACTTCATCTATTCCAAAGTTAGTAAGTTAGCAAGTAAACTTAAGCAATTGAACGTTTCTTTTACAGATAGTTTTTTAGAAACTGTCCATTAATGATGTGCCTGATTTTGAATTGTATGGTTTAACAAGACTCTGGTAATGTTTGGGTTAGCTGAGTTTTCAGGGTTATGGTTGACTTTAATATTGAAAGACAATTCAGTATCAAATTTACTAAAAGTATAACCGACGCCTTGGGTAGTGCAATATGTCGCACTGACATGGGGTCGGGCACTGCCTTTGAGTGGGTAGTTTACAACTACGACTTTGGGCTTTAACAATAATGTCACCGACACACCCCATCCGGTTGACTGACACTACACTCACTTCAGAGTCTCATCTCAAACCCTACTCTACAAGGCCAAGGGTAACTGAAATAGCTAAGTGGCACGTAATTAAGGCCCTTGACCCTTAATGACCCCTATCTAACTTAACTCGTGTGTGATTTCTCAGAAGAAGATTACCCCTTATGTTATTCCTGTTTAGCAGATCACTAGACTTAAGATAATGATATTTACCTAAAGAAATTATAATAACGTTGAATTCTTTACAAGAAGTTCATTCGAATAATATTTCTTTCACTACTTCTAATCTTTCGTCTCTGATTTAAAACATTAAGTTTGTTCCGTATCTTGTAAAATACATGAAATAAGAAAAAAATGTAAAAATTTAATGAGTTCGTTATGATCTCGTGATTTATGAATTATAATTATGAATCATGATCATGATTCATGAAGCAGAAGCAGGACCTCAATTCATTACGCAGTGTAGAGGAATGATAGCGGATATTGACATTATATTATTGCATGTAATTAAATTGTTTTTTGTTCTTTGTTCGTACCAACACCAACTTACATCGCCTAAGATATTTATGCTTGACTTAATATGACTTAAAGGAGCCAAGTAAACTCATCCGTGACATTAGGACATCGTCTGTAATTGATTGTACACTCACTTTTAGGGAACATTTAGCAAATAATCTTACTTTTTATTTGAACCCAGATCATATTACATTATATCCAAGTTTAATCACTGGTTGTAATCCGCCTTATAAAAGTTAAAAACTACTTCGAAACAAAGTGTTAATTCTGTTCAAATCTTCTTAAGACTTTAGATTAACCAGCATTAATTTCATTCTCCAAGTAAACTAAAATTATCTTCATTGTGGTATGAAATTAATTGATACCCTTTATGAGATAACCTATATGTTACAGTTATCTTCTTTTTTAGAGTCTTTTTATTCCATTGGGTTTATTAGTCTTGTTGATAAAAATAGGGATTATATATATTTATTAAATAAAAAAATTAAACATACAGCATTTTTTTAATCTTATTGTTTTTTTTTTGTTTTCGAAGCAGGTCTGAACTGATGTTGGAATATAAATCATTGTCATTGCTGTAAAAGAAGAAGAAATACATAAATTTACAGCTTGTGAATCGGCAGCTATTTTGGAAAATGATGAGTAATCTCTACCCACAGATAAAAATCAGTAATTGATCTCACTATAAAATAATTTGAAGAGTTCGGCCGAAAATGTCAAGACATCATATACGATAACCTCAACCCCACCCATTTGTTTTTGTGCCATTTTGTTTTCAAAGCAAAACCTGGAAACTCAAAAGAAATTTGACTTCTTCACACTATCTGCTCAAAGGATCACAGAAAAATCCCGATAATCGCAGTTGGCAAGGATCATCCCGAAACTATCAATTGAACCTACTGAAACATAAATTCGCCAAGGAATGTTTTCTGCAATAGAGGCTGGAGTTGCATAAATTATAGAATATTTTAAAAGATAGATCAAGATATAAAATGTTGAGACAGAGTTGAGGGTCACTCTTTTTGTCTGGTGAAGAAGACATAATGTAATTGTTGATGAATTATGGGAAATTGAAATAAGGAACACGACCTTGCAAAGCTGCTATCTGATGTCAGTGGAAAATAGAACCAGCTCTGAGCTCAGCTATGTCACCAATCAATTAAATTCAATTTGCATAGATCAAACCTGTCACCCAAATCTGCTGGAAAAAATAGCAAGAGGGGACAACGGCAAGTGCACTGAAACTGTGTAGCATCTTTTTACTCGGTACTTTGTGGAATGCAAGGACTGCTCAGTTAACTGGATTAACTATAAAATAAAATTTATTTATTGCTCCCATCTAACTAACTGTGATAAATATTAAGATCCAGAACAGAACTGGTGTGAAGTGGTTTATAAAATTATAAAACAAATTATGGATAAACCAACTGTTGGAATGACTGTTCGAAGGTAGGCTCACTTCACTTGTTTGTGTACTATTTTGGGATTCATAAATCTCAGCCGAATATCTCTAAATTAACTTAAATTTGTTTAAGCTTTGAATTGATTGGGAGAAATAGAAGCGTCGAAGATGAGATTTGTGCTAGGTTAGGGGTGAGAGAGGGTTCAACCAGGTCCATAGTTTGATATGTAGGCATAGTTGACCATAAACTTATAACCCCTTGGGACGGTTGGAGGGATCCATGAGTCTCCCAGTCTCCCTTAATATTTTCCTCCACAAACAATTCTTTTTTATATCATTTCAAGTAAGCGACAACTGAGTAAATGTTGTAGGCAACTATTATAAGACTTTCAAAGTTTCAGAGGCTGCTGTTTTGTTGATAAGCAACGCTGCTTTTAATAAAAATGAATGTTGTTTTTTTAATGATGAATGGATTTTTTAGGAGTGGAGCTCGACTTCGGGCAATGGCCAAGACCCACGGACCCCTGCATGTTCTTCTGTGGCAAGCTCGAGAAGCCCAATCAGCACTTCTTCAAGCTGCAGCCGCACAGAAGATTCTTTTTAATGACATTGCAGCGTGGGCATCTTCAGAAAACCGAGCTTTGAGTGACGTTTGCTCTTGTGCTTCAGAACTGAGCAGTGTGTACACAGCAGCGTTGGCTCAACTTGCTTTAGCTTATAAATCATTTAGGAAAGAAATGAGCCTTGTTTTAGAAGGGGAGAGACGATGTGATAATATTCAAAGGAAACTTCATGAGGCTGAGGGTAAACGTATTAAATTGAGACGGCAGGTAAATCTTAATCGTTTTATTTCTCATTCTTATATCGTATTTTTTAACTAAAAAACATAATGAAATTAACTTTTTTGGGGGATTTAAAGGTACTAAGGGCTCAAAACCGAATGCAGACAAATGGAGAGCCCAGAAGGTCTGGAGATTTTACCTCACTGCAGACGCAGTTGGCCGAAGCAGAACGAACTGCTGAACGAGCTCATGTCGAAGGTACTAGATACTGATAATTAGGCCCAGACCACTTTAAAATCCATAAAAAGCCATACGCTTCGTTAGCGTAACCGTAAGCGTCCTTTCAACAAAACAAATATTTGAAAAAATCACAATTTTTTTTTAAATATTTACAGCATGTGACGCTTCCAGAGAGCAGGAAGCCGTAAAACTAGTAGTAGTTCGTTCTGCAATTACAAAGTTATCAGAATCACATTTAAAATTGGCTTCCCAATCTAAAGCAATTCATGAAGGAAATCGAGAACTAGCAGCAGAAATACCTGATCCACCACCCCCAGGGGATCCACTAAGTTCTATTAGATACACTGGATATGATACCACGAAAGGGATTGTCGAAAGGGTCAAGAATAACGTTAGTCTTGGAAATGTTTCTCTTGGATTTGGCTCAACTCCAGGATCAAGTCGACCTGTTTCCACTTCCACCCCTTTGACATCACCAAACTCTTCTATCTGGACACCTGAACCTACTGCCCCACATGATTTGTATTCGCCACATGAACCACCTCCGCCTTATAATACTTCATATCTCGAGTGAGTTTATGTTCCTGGCTTTTTCACTAAATACATTTTTTAGCTTTGAAATGCACGGCATCTTCAATCTTTCTGAAACAAATTTAAATGTTTTCTTGATTGACCCCGAAAGTGACCTCACTTACATGAATAGAGACCAAGGAGGATGGATGCGTAACAATTATAGCTTTACTCATCACTTCTTCAGCAGAGCCTCTTAAACACTACTGCTGAACTTTTCGTGTTAAGCTCTTTCAAAAACACGCTTACCTGCATGAGTCTAAATGTAACATCAAATCAGTATTCCATACTACAACTACTGATTTCAGTGCTAACTCACATTTTTAATTATCTGCTGCCAGGTTATTTACCTAAAGATAAATGAGTGAATATTTGACCCATTTTTGGTCTATTTTACTCAAGGTAAAGAAATTCAAAAAGTGTTTTACTTTTGGTATCTTGCTTTTTGACCTTGTAAAGTCTTTTAATCTTTTTCAAGCTTGCTGAAAAATTTACTAGCTAGGCTAACTACTATCACCCTAAACAAGCCAAACTCATCCAAATTATAAGTTCATTAACTAACTTTTCATTTTTGTTGTATCTTTTGAAGTGCTTCCAGTCCACATGGTAGATCATCCACTTCGTCTCAATATGTGAACCAGTCGTCGGGAAGTTTTTCGGCAAGTGGCCACCAAAACCAGAGAAGATCCCTTTATCAAAACATTGCTCCAGCTTCTCCATCATCTGCAAGTAGCCTGAGTTATAATTTAAGTAATGCCAGTCTCCATAACAATAGCTCAATGAACCCAGGAGGAACAAGTCCGATTTTACAACGAAGTGAACGAAGTACTCCTAATAATAACCCTAATCATCCTAGTCCTTCAAGAAGTGATAGACACTGAAACTGACTTTCAGAAGAAACCTGCTGGACCACGACATGTAACAAGGAATTGGAACATTTTAATCTTTGAGCTCTCCAATTTGCTTTTACATTTTGACCTTAAAAATATTATATGTAAGAATATGCATTTAATAGTGTTCCAGTTTATCTCGTGTTTTTAATCTCTCAAACCCTTATTTTATTTAGCTAACAGTTTAGTCATCCAAAGTAAGATACGTTATGAAGCAATCTCTCAACTATTTTAAATTTTAATACAAATTTTATTCCAGCTTTTCGAAATTCATTTTTGAACTGGAAACGAGTTTTTTAACCTATTTGTATACAATCTCTCTGTGCAATTATTCTTGTATACAAGCTCAGCTATTATTATTACTCTAGATATTTTTATGTACTTTCTATTGCAATCATGAAGTTATAAAATGTATCCTGCCAGTTAATTACAAAGTCAATTCGAATAGTTGACATCGTAGATTCTAAGAACTTTGGACTTCTCAGCGTACGTACTGTGCTTTTTAACTTTTTATTCTTAACTCCAGTCCATTTCATTGCAACATTTTTTATTTTTAGCATTTTTAAAAATAAAGTATTCACTCTAGACTTGAGTGTTTGACTTCATTTGAGATGAAGATTATCTCTCAGAATTTTACATTTTAACATTGTCCAATGTAGACATCAGTATATTATATATTATACACTATACCTGAAATTGTGTCTAAGATTATTACAAACCTATCATGTATTAAAACCACTAAAAAGCTTCTGCATATTTGTGTACGTAGACTTTTATGGTGAAGCCAAATTAGGATTGAATATGAACCGCATAATTATATATTCTTAAAACTTAGAAAGTCAACCTGAAATCTTTAATGAAAATGCGTACCTTTAATACAGTTACCTATAATATTATATTCTGAATGAATAGTGTCGATCCGTTTTCTTATCTTGTAACCGTCTGACATATTTAAGTGAAGTGAATATACTTTAGTATTTATACATGTTTATCAATAGCGTTGATTACTTACGTTTAAAAGGAATTTTTTGAATAAATTACGTACATCTTTAAGAATTTCGTATGGTTGTTATGATTAATGTGTTATAAAAATGTATAGAAAAGTAATGAGAGTCTGAAAGGTAGTTTTTGTAGCATAAAAAGATGCTAAATATTATAGAGACTGATGGGGATGTAATATTGAGCCAGCAATGCTAATAAAACCCGCAAATAAACATTTTATGGAAATATCCTGAAATTTTTCTTAAAGCATTATTCAAATTAACCAAAGAATAAATTATGCTCTTATCCCAATTTTTGTGTACTGAAATGTGAAATATATCGTATGTTTTGTTTTGCACTAAAAAAAATTTTCACTACACTACATTATCTCATAATATTATTGAAGATTCATGGGTCAGACAGATAGAGTCCGTCTCCGTAGGATCGGGTACAGGGTATATTTGACACGGGAGTAGACGCCTTTAAATTCAGGGTTCATCTTAAGAAAAGCTAAAAACTAACAATATTATGTTCATTTCATCCAATGAAATTTTCTTGACAAATACACAACTTAAAAAAGTTTATCATAATATGTCACAAAAGCTTTTATTTTGTACCAGGACCAGGAAACCATGATATAATACATTTCAACATAAAATAAAAGTTTGGTGAGTTTGTCTTAATTTCAGTGTTTTATTCGAACACTAAATCCTTATGATATTAATGAATTTTATCAGCATAAAAATGCATTTCATTAAGTTAACCGTTTCAAAATAAAATTGCAGACTCGCAGATCAGAATTACAAGCCTCCCAAAATGTTTTCCGAGGAAAATGAAGATTTCGACTTGGACCAGTTTTTAGTAAAAGTAGCTCAAGATTATGTTTCATCCTTTGCATCGTCAACCGCAATGCAAGTTGTGGAAGATATAATTGAGAAAAATTGTTCTCCAAACGCTGGCATCCACAATTATAACAGCGACCACCTATCAGATAACATTTCTTTGCTTTCTGACGAAGGACCTAGTCCAAATGCTCAAAGTGTTACCGATGTGGACATGAAAGATGATGAATGCTCAAAGAATTCAAACCCTGTTTCAGATTCTCATTTTGAATCATGGTTACTCCAAATTGAACCCGATTCCCCACCCCCTGCAACAGTACCATCATCATTAACTACATCAAACCTCAACTATAATACTCGCCATGAAATACCAAATACATCATTCGACTCAAAGCAAGGTCATCCCCATACCTTAGAATACACACCACAATCAAGGTCCAATAAGTCAAATAATAATAAAAATACAACTGTGACTAGAAGGGACCACATCGTACCGTCGATAAACGATCACAAAACCCCTACCCTCGGAAAGCTGGTGTTTAAGCGCGCCCCCAAAAGAAAAATCTGGGATGTTGATCCGGAAAGAACTCAAACGTCTTTTTGTGTGACTCGAAAACGTAAAACTCAAAATGGATCCCAACTAATCAAATCATTACAAAAATGTGAGATTTCCAGACCCAAACTAATCATGAAAATCCGATTTCCTCCATCACCCATCCAAAATTACTCAGAGGGGTTACACAAAGCTTATAAAGAAGGTCAAGTTATCTCCAGTAGATTTAACTTAGCAGGGGAGTTGCTTCACAATATAGGGTGCTTACCGGAAGTCCTTGGAAATGCTGATGCATTACTCGCAATAGACGACACCCTGACCATTCAACACAGTCTAATAAACTTAAAAATCAAAGATTTAAATAAGCTGATAAGACTCTATTCCTCCCCTGAGAAAGGCAAACATGTAAACTTGGACACGGATTATGAAAAACTTCTAGCTAGTCAGGTAGACAATGGAGGAGCTTTAAGTGATGGATTTAACAGGACACAAGTAGATAACAGCTACATTGAACCCTACAAAGTGTCTTTGAATGTTGAAGAGGATGGAAAAACTTATTTGACTTTGGGGAGCCGTAAATTAGTTGTGGAGGAAACTTCGGTTGTTATTCCAAGGATTAATAAGGATGAAATTCAAGCTTTTCTGGAACCTCCGAAAACTCTCACTACACTTGAAACTGATATTACTATCTCAATGGAAACTAATGACAAAGCTAGTTTTAATTGTCCAGATTATAACGATGTACTCAAGGACTTTGACATGGATTTGTTTTAGATGGAGAGATTACTTGAGTTTTTGCCCCAAACGTGTATAGGTATGCGGGACTACCCATCCCCATGGATCTCTTTTTTGAGGTAAAGCTTTAGCAATGAAATAGTAACGCCCAATTTTGAGTTGACCTTTGTTTTTTAACTCATTTCCACCATTCTCGGTGTTTTATACAATCTGACCTTATTGCTATTACTATTTCCTAAGCGGTTTGTAAAATTTATACGGATTAACCTTCAGAAATATGTATGAGAAACCAGTAGTCGTTGAACTACTGGTAAAGTGATAATTGTGATTGAGATAGTAAGTCAGTTCCGTAACAGAGCTTTTAATGTTTTTTCCGGTATGAAATTTGAATTGTAAAATACTCATGTGCCTAATAAAATTATATCCCGAATATTTTTTGATTAGGGATTTGTACAGAGACTGTTGTGCTTTTGACTTGGAGAAAATAGAAATAACCTCATTCTCATCCCTACTTAATCAACGTTTGCACTCTTTTCATTTTCATACTCTACTGTCTACTATGTAGCCAATACAACTTTAACATAGTGGTTTCTCTATCATTAATTAGGTCCGGAGATTTCTCATTATACATGGTTAATAAACCCCGTCAAATGTTTTAAGCTAATACTTGTGCGAAAAAAATTTGTAAATTTAATTCCGTGTCCGTGGAAATATTTCTATTAATGTACCATATAAAATAGCAGTATTTTAGTTGGTAAAAAGTAGAAGGAATTTTGCATGGCCTAAAAATGTATTTGTTTTTAGTTCTTAATTGATAATCATAATAACCATGAACTCTTTAAGCCTCTGCATCTACGATAAGCTTGAGCCAATGAATAATTTCACGAAGACGGTTGCTCTTATGGAACAAAATAATAACAAATTTCATTAGATTAGAAATATTTTTGATAAATTTTATTAAATCTATTTTTTTGAAGGAAACAACTTTTTTAACTAACCTAAAAATCTAATTTACTAAGTAGTTCATCTAGTTGAAGTGAATTACTTCTGTCAACACTCTTCATAATTGATTAACGACTTGAAAAATGTCATAGCATAAAATTCATTACCATAACAAATAATGAACGTACGAAAAGGAAGTCAATCAAATCATTCAAGTTCGTATCTGGACTACTTGATCACAAAAGGAATTGAGAGTTCTGATTCCTTCATTTCATGCATTCCTTGATGATATCCTGTATTATATCGTTTAGGTGGTCCTCATCCGAAATCCACAATTTCGTCAAACATTCTTGTTCACCAGGCCCGATTACCAAGTTATCAATCTGGCACATCAAATACAAGCTGTCAGAATATACTACCAATTCCGTATTTTATATCTTATCAATTTTTGTTAACTTACGAATTCCACGCGAAGTGGGCCAAAAACGAACGGATTGATCTTTCTTTGGATTTTCTTACTTACAATGTCAGACGGAACGCAGACTAAGGTAATGGTAGCTCCGTATATTGGATGCTATCAAATACAAAAAGATGCATTAAAAATTGTAAATCCTCTGAAGAATTAGAGGAATACTTTTTTAGAAGTAGATTTAAGCAAACGTACTTCCATTATTTCCTGACTTGGCTCCACCAATTGCTTGATGTCGTTATACTCACAGTCGCCGAAATCTACGAATAGCAATTTCACCTTATCCTCCGTGACTTCAATTACACGACCCCGATAATAGTCCTCCAGATACACACCTAGTAGGATTTCATCCATCACAGGAGTCCGCGACAGTTTCTTGGCTACAAAAGGGTATCATTTTTATTATACAATCACGCCCTGCCTACACTACTTTCAACCCAACATTCTCTTCTCTTGCCTCAACAAATTAAATCTTTGTGTCACATGTTAGAAACCTTTTACATCCCTGAATCACAAATCCTTCAAGGTGTTAGAAAATTAAAATATTTCTTGTTCTTCCGGACAAGTTTTTCGTTATATTCTTGAGTAAGGACAGCATATGAATGTTGAGCTTACTGAAGGACATGCTCAATATTCAACAAGTATTACTGGTAAAATATTCGACAATTGGCATCACTGATAAAAGCTGATATGCCTGGGACGAGGGGATCTACGTCATACGCTAGAAACCTATTCCTAAGCTTTGTACAATGCAACGATCAAAAGAACCCAAACACTTACTCGACTCTGCGTGTTTTTTTATTTTATCTTGAAGTTGCATTATTATCTCTTCATCCTTCTCGGCAAAAACTTGATACTTGTGTACTCCCCATTGAAAGGATACCTTTACTTCGGCCCCATTGTACAAATTGCTTGAATAGGTGCAAGACAGCCAGTTGTAAGTCCCTTTATTAGTAGCACTTGCAGTAGGTCTCTCTCTTCTGGCTGGGGCCCTCTCCTTTGGTGGTGGAGTTTGGACTGGTTCCGTCTCTCTCGGTGGTGGAGTTTGGACTGGTACCGTCTCTCGTGGTGATGGAATCTGCGCTGGTTCCCTCTCCCTTGGTGCAGGAGCTTTGAAACGCACTTCTTCAGTAACGACTTCTGACTTTCTCCCGACCTTGGGAGAAAAAGTATCTGCTGCCGATGATGGCTCGGGTGTTGTTCTGGGTCTATTCATCTCAGGAAAATCTTTTTGTGTGTGCACATATGACGCGTTTCTTTTCATGTCCGCAAGAAGTTTCGCTGGTTCAAATCCTTTGTAAAACGGATTAACATCCATCCGTATAGGTTCCATTGCTGGCATACCAGAGCCACCAGTACCGCTTGTTCCTGCCAACAGCTTGAGCTTGCCATAGCCACCACTTCCGCCTGCTCCTGCCAGCGGCTTGGAAAAGACTGCGCCACCATTTCCACTTGTTCCTGCCAGCGGCTTGAGCATGCCAGAGCCACCACTTCCGCCTGCTCCTGCCAGCGGCTTGGAAAAGACTGCGCCACCATTTCCGCTTGTTCCTGCCAGCGGTTTGAATACACTGCATCGAGCCTGAGCCAACTTCGAATACTGCGAGTCCACTGCATCTTCGGCTTTCTGTGCTCCACGGTTCGCACTCCTTAAGACAGACAAGGGGGTTAGCTTTGACAAAGTCGATGAGTACCCCTTGGATACGTTCCCTTCCTTGGCTGCACTGCGTTCAGGTACAACCTCTACAGGATTGTTTTGGGGTTCGGGAGTTACCAACTTCGGCGTTACCATTTCAGATTCATGCGAGTTTTTACTAGAAGGCACATTCTCTTCGAATCCCAGATTAGTCCTTAAGAATCTTTAACAAGAAAAAATTTTAAAATAGTGAGCATCTGACTGATAATATATAAATTTCATACTGAAACCTTATCTCATGCAATACACACAACTGACAATTAACTTTCAACTTTTAACATGTAGTATTGTCAACTGCTAGGTTGATTACACTTACCTCATTGATGCCTCCAGTGCCAAAGAAGTCCTTGTTTGACGACATTGAGGTTGGCACACCATTCTTCCAGTTGCCCTATGTTGGAATCCCATCAGCCGGTCACAACAGCTGCACTCCAACGCTTTGTATTCTTTGAGGAAAAGAAGGACCTCCTACAAAAACATGTTACAAAATGTATACAACATTTGCCTCTGACCTCACAACATAAATTTAAAATTCAAAATTACAAATTTTATTAGCTGCCCCCCACCCTCCCACTAATTACCTTCCCTACTTCATTGTCCTCCATGATTGCCTCTCAACGATCAAAGATGAAGTATCACAAGCAACTTCCTTTCCACAATCACCGAAAGGAACTCCGATGCACAGAACACACAACGTATGAATCAAATCAAATTACGAGTCCAGAGCACACAGTCGTCCGTCGTCCTCCCTACAGCCAGGCTTTGGTCTCTTACTGAAAGAAATGCACAATCAACAATCAACTATTAATCTCCATGTTGTCAGTTTAGTTGTTTCAGGCGAATTACAACGGTCAATCAATATATTTTGTAAATACCCAAATAAAAGGGGTTAATAAATTTCTACTAATTATAAATTAACCATTTTATATCAATCCTACCTCTTTCTTACCTGTTTTCTTTCAAGAAATATCTCCACTTATGAATGAAGCTTATGATCCACAGTCACCACACACTTTTGTTAGTCCACGTCTGCCTCCCTCCAACTTGGAAATGGAAAAGATTAGCAAAAATTCTACCGGACAAAAACTACTCAACTACACTCACTCGACTCACTCTCGTCTCGACCACCACTGCCACTACTCTCCTATCACGTACAACCAGAGGCAAGCAAGCCCATCCCACAGCACTAGTCTGTGAGAGCATCCATGCACTACAACAACTTCCGAAAAGCCATCTCTTTGTTCTTACTGTTCAACCTATAGGAAGTCTAGACTATGGCGGTAAGGCTCATCGCCAAGCCTACCACCGCACCACCATGCAACAAACAACAATGATTACCAGACCAGATGCACCTTTTATGGGGGGAAACGTGCCAAAAACATTTCATGTTTGTCCATTATTAAAAATGTTGACATTCATGTTTGTCAATCATAAGAAAGTGTCGATATTCATGTTTTTCGATCACTAAAAATATCGATAGTCATGTTTGTCGATCATTTGGAAATGTCAATGTCGAAACATAGACCCAAAAGAGACATTCAATCTGTTTTCACAAATGAGAGTCCGGGGCAGTATGGAACATGTTTTTATACATTGATGTCACAATATTTTGTGTTTTTTATGTTTAAAATTGGGGGGTGTGGCCGATTTGCCCCATCTTGGAACTTGACCTTTCTTTTGACCCTAGGAACCCACTTGAAAACAGAACTTGAAAATGTTGACTCTGTCAAAAGTTAACGTGCGGACAGACATCGGACACTGTCGTACATCATCGGACACCATGAACGTATCTAACGATACTTAATAATCCGAAGGCAACACAAAACGCAGAATTATGATCCAAATAAAAAAGAAAAATGCAGGCACAAAACAAAATCCAAATGCAAACCCAAAAAAAAATTCATGAGCAAAATCCAAGTGAATAATTCAAAAACGAAATCAAAATTCACGTGCAAAAGCATAATCACAAAGCAAAACTAAATGACATTGGCACTCTTCCCCCCTCATACGAATCATAATCCTCCGAATAGCTTTCATTCCTTTGCAGATGAGTGGGTGATTTCAGTCACATGAACATTTGCCCACAATGCAATGGTTTAACTTGGCGTCCGGCGTGGCTTTTGCCCTCATGCGTTCTTGCGTAGTAGAAGTTATATATGAAACCACATACGATAAATAAAAGGAGCCTTTTATTTATCGTATATGATATGAAACCTTATCCGCAGGCTTATATGGATAGCCCGCACCACTAAAGATAAGTATATAGTAGTGTGCGAATGTCTAGTGCAAATAAGAAAGATGCGCGTATTATACGAAATATACGGCTTTTTTGGGAGCCAAACTGTACAGTTTGAAGCTAAATTTTTATGTACACCTTGAAGAAAGGAAGGTCATTAGAACTGCATATCAATTCAGAGCCGGTCCGACTGTCGATTTGAGAGGATACAAAAGTGCAGGTAGGACGGCCCGTGGGCCTTTATACTAAATTCCACAATTAAAATTACACAGTGACAATATTTGGCCTAGAATAATGCATATCCATTTTTTAATACTTTTGTTCAAAGTGTTTTGCCGTCTGGGTAAATTCATCTACGAATCTTTGTGCAAGGATGTGTAATCAACGATTTTAAACTTATCCGTATCCATTTCTTAAAAATGTTGACCTTGTATGTGTGAACAATATATACGCATGGCCAAAATCAAGGAGCGAGTTCGAATATGTTCAATGCGGGTCAGGTGGTTGACCAGTAAGGTGTCTAATCGGTCATGGAAATGTGAATAATTTTCCTGAAGAAATCGTAGCCGTTGTAATGTCCATGCTACTCCTTGCTTTCCTGTGGCTCCTAGTTCCTACCCCGAGAGGAAATTGAGTCTTACGAGGTTTACCATACAAAGGGGGAACTTGCGAAAGCTTCTCATGCATTCAAATGAGACACCAATCTCCTTTCTAGGCACCAATCTCCGTTCTTGAAGGCCTCTTATGTCTCCTGTAAATCTCAATTTTTGCCTTTCAAAAGTGAAAAGGCATGGGTCTTGGCTTTTTGCATCTTGTAGTGTTATAAATATGCCAATTGAGTTTTGCATGTCAATATTATATAAGATAAAAATAAAATGGTTATATTGAATTCCTCGCCTCGAGTAGGATTCAGAACTACATGAGACG
The DNA here is from genome assembly GCA_034698605.1 of Isotoma decorata. Lineage (NCBI taxonomy): Eukaryota > Metazoa > Arthropoda > Collembola > Entomobryomorpha > Isotomidae > Isotoma > Isotoma decorata. The sequence goes on from JAQGBU010000017.1 coordinate 19,043, forward strand.
TTTGGTAAAGCGATTACAACTGTTTTGGAGTACATCTCAAAACATGCAAATCTAATTTTTTATACAATGCTTTTTACGAAAATCTAAAAAGAAAAAAAAATTATCGACGATACAGGCCGTACACTTGTATTTTTATCCAGGTCGTACAAATCGTAGATCCGGCTCGGTATCACTTGCTTTGCATTTAGCAGATCAACATTATTTTTGCATTATTAAATGCATTTCAATTCCTCCACATTTTCTTCTGTTCTCGTAGTAATGCAATAAAATGGAAGAAATCTTTGTCATAAGTTGAAGGTTGAACTTTCTTTAGCAGCACAAGACATATAATTAAGATATAAGATGTAATATACCTATATACCTACTTATTAAACTGCACTTTCAACATTATAATTTTATAATTCTTCACAGTCGGTTCTTACAAACTAAAACTTGAAATTTTGAAAAAAATTCTACAAAAAAACTTACCTTGTTACAGATGCGGATAATTGATTTAAAATGATAACAGAAGTTTTAATAATTGTCACCCTGCTCATTTTTATGTTTGAATACAAACGGAAAGATAAGCTGCTTCCTCCAGGTAAATAATACATTTCATTTCTGAAAAACCATAAACTATAACTTTCTTAACCCTTAATTCAGATACGACCCTGTTATTATTCATTCATGAGACAATTTTTGTAACTATACTGTATGTATTTTGTAACTATACTGTATGTATTTTGTAACTATACTGTATGTATTTTGTAACTATACTGTATGCAAAAACGGGGGTTGGGGTACTTGTAGCTGTACACTTGAAGGGATGGAAGTTGAAAAGCATTTATACAATTTTGCATGCATTTCAAGGGAGTACAATCAACAATACAATAAATTCAATTGGGTGGATGCAATATAAAACTAGACAATCATCAAATCATGATAATACTAATTTTTTGGAAATAAACAGGTCCACGAAACTGGCCTGTGATTGGAAGTATGATACAATTATGCTGGGCAGATGCAAAGTACCCACACGAAGCAATGGACAAGTTGTCAAAGAAATATGGAGAAGTAATGAGTCTCGGTCTTGGAGTCCATTCCACAGGCAAGATTAGACACTTTACATTCAAACATTATTATTTTTATTTGTCAGTTATTAAACAGAATTAGCAGTCTTATGCCTGCATGCTGGTTCTCCTATAATTAAACCCCTTTGTAAAAAAGCACTGCACTTTCTAATCAAAAACTTTAATTTAAAATTTGAAATGGCAGTGGTGATCTCTTCGTATGAAGCTATGAAGGATATTCTGAGCAAAGATGAATCACTGGGTAGATATGTTTTCTCATTTGTTCCGGATCGATCCTTGCCAAACTGTCGTGGTATGAAATTTGTAACTTATGAATTATTTGAATCCTTTAGCAGAACGCATTTATTTCTAACTTTAATTTAAAATTCAGGTATACTTTGGGGAAACGGCTTAATGTGGAGCAAACTTCGAAAGTACTCGGTGACATCTTTAAAAGATTTTGGATTCGGGAAGAAAAACTGTATCGAGTCTATTGTACAGGCAGAAGTGAAGCACATGATTACAAAGATTGAACAAAAGTCATCAGAAAATGGAGGAATTTACAATGTTGAATTTCATGACTTTTCTTCAAGTGTGATTAATGTTTTGTGGAATTTTGTTGGAGGATATCGATTTGATGAAGATGATCCAAACTTTAAGAAAATGCTTTTGCATAACTCAAATCAGATGAATATTGCTCGTCCTAGCAGTTCATACTGCCTTTTCCCATTTTTAAGAAATTGGTTCCCCAAATGGCTGGAATATAATAAGCATTTGGCTGCTCATAAGGATCTTCACAATTTTATGAAGGTCCCGGCCCACATTTTTACTTTTCTAATTTAATATTTAACCATCCCTATATCCTAGATCCTAGCCTCATCTCAATTATGTTTCATTAACTAGTCTAAAATCCTGGGGATAAAATACATTAGCCTTATCGAAAGTTTCTGAAGGAATGTACAGGTCATTTTATAAGAATAGACAATAGTAATCGTCTTACTTACTTATGTTTTCATTTATCCTGACCGGACCAGTAGTATGTTTTTCTCATTCCTACTTTATCGCAATGCTTTTAGTTTATCGTCTAATGTAAAAGGTCGTCTTATCTGCTGATACATAAGATTCATGGAATACTAATTTATTTCACACGTATACATACAAAGGGACCGTAATATCTCGGGGTTTCCGGTATTTTTAACTATTTCGAGGATTTAAGTGAATTCCTTGCGGTCCCGTTCCCCAGATGCAAATGTACTCACGTCTCAAGTTATGTTTTTCAGGAGTTGATTAAAATTGCCCAGGACAAAAGGGTGCTACTAGACGGACGTTCAGAACCCAGTTGTTTTATTGATCATTTTGTGGATGAAATCGAAAAAGAGTCTGAAAATCCTAATTCAATCTTTACATGTAAACACTCACAATTTACTCATTTTAATTCCCAAACATTACAAGGATGTGTGTCAAAAAAAGGACTCAAAAGGACAATGATAATAACTTCCAACAATTATGATATTTTTTGCAGATAATCAATTAATTTTGATTCTCATGGACTTATTTTTTGGTGCCACTGAGACAACTGGAACCTTGTTTAATTGGGCTCTCTTATTCCTCATTTTAAACCCACGAGTACAGAGACGAGTTCAGGATGAAATTGAAAGCATTGTTCCATCAGACGAAAAAATATCGTTAGAGTATATTTCTAGGTATTACTTTTGCCTAAACATGATTTCAAATTTTAAACTTTTGTATGAAATGCATCGGGCGGATAGTAAAAGTGTATTATTGCAGGATGCCGTACACCAAGGCAGTAATCTATGAGGTTATGCGAGCCTCCAATTTTGTGCCCATCCCTCCTGGTAGAATGGCAACAAAGGATTTTTACTACCAAAATTACAAAATCCCAGAGGTACTGTTTATTTGAAATATTGCTTGAAAGATTATGTTTCCTAAATGTGATTGAAAAATAAGGGAACCCTTCTCCTGTGGAACTACACATCTGTATTGAAAGACAAAAAGTTTTGGGGAGACCCTGAAGTATTTAGACCTGAACGGTTCCTCAGTCCGTGTGAAACCGAATTACTTAAAACGCATACAGATCGAGCGAAGTTGTTCGGGTTTGGTAATATTTTAAATCTAATGTGTCACATAGTAGAATGCCCTCAAGTTTTTAACCTATAAACCATTGTTCTTGATTTAGGGAAGCGACTTTGTATAGGAGAACCCATGGTGTGGCACTTAATTTCTATATTCCTTACCAATTTCTTGAGAACTTTCAATTTGGAAATAAACTCTGGTAGCGAACCAAGCCTGGCTGACCCTTTATATGCGAACGTCGTTGCCCCCAGACCTTACTCTATCGGTGTTCAACGCAGATACTAAAAAAGTTTCATCCCAACTAGTATAGTGGAATCTGGACGTAACCAAAATTTATCTACATTTTCTACGATGTTCCCAAGTTCTTCAAGAAGCTAACAATAACACAGCTTCATTTCGAAAAGCTGACACAAATCTCTAATGTCCATGTTGTAAATATTGATTTTTAGCTTGTTTCCATTTTCCTACGTTTCTGCACTATGCAAAATGGTAGTCGGTACGGACAATGAGAAAGTCATTTTGATTGTACTTTTATTGCAAGCTACTAGAGTACAGAGTGACCTCCTCATTGTCTTTATACTCTACCATTAACTTTTAATGCCGTTTCAGTGATGTGTGCAATTATAAAATTGCATGATGAAAAATATACAAAATTGAATAATATTGTTATGCTGTAGGACTGATTTTCAATTCAAAACTGGTCATGTCAATTGAATATTTTCATTTCTTTCTGGAACAGAAACCTTTACCTTTGTCGGCTACGTTATGTACTTTGTATATGCAATAGAGTACAGTTAATAATTCTTCTAAACTTATATATTGTTAGCTATTATTATTTCAGTTAATTCCCATTTTTAATTTAATTTCTCATGTGATCTTAATATAAACATGAATGTGATTCACAATTTCCATGTCATGTTTTAGAATATTTGCTACTCGAATAAACTATTTCACAGAATAAAACTAAAAAAATGTTCAATCCCTGGGATTTTACAATTGCATTTGTGCGTTGCTGGGGGTCTGACATAAAGTCCACCCATAGTCCAGATAGTCTTGTTGACTCTTTCGGCATTAGTGTAGAATTCAAGGTCTTCTGATAGTTGATAAAAAGTTATTGATAAGCATCCCATAATCCGCAATCTAAATAAGTCATATTGAGTGTTTGAATTATGCGTATCTATCCACATACCCATATAGATACTGAAATAAAATGCATTCTATACTACTGGTAACAGGAGGTCAGTTTTATGGCATACATGCATCGTAATTAATTGCCCAGAGCTATTAATCTAATTGTAATCATCTTTATCGATTTAGTTTTGTAAGGTAGTAACTGCATGGAGAATCCTTGTGCTTACTTTATTCGTACAAACCAATACATAAGTGTATACATTGTGAAAACAGCAAACAAATAATTTCCTTGTTGCTGGTAATTGATAAAAAAATGATAACTCAAGTTATAATAATTGTCTTTCTCTTTCTGTTTATTTTTAAATACAAGCAAAAAGAAAAAAATCTTCCTCCAGGTAAACAAAAATTGCTCATTTGATTTTTGAAAAACGATGAAACTTCTAGTTTCTCGAATTTAAAAAAACAATTTCCGTTTGAATGATGCATACATTTATGTAAATTATCCCAACGTTTCTACAATTAAACTTTCGACATCTTTATAAATTTTCAATTTTTGCATATAAGTAAATCAGCCTAAACGGTCCATCGTGTTCTTGATGATGAAGCTTGAAACCAGATAATCATCAATAAATGATTAAAGTACTTTTTTGGAAATAAACAGGTCCACGAAACTGGGCTGTGATTGGAAGCATGATACAATTAGGCTTGGCAAATGCAAAGTACCCACACGAAGCAATGGACAAGTTGTCAAAGAAATATGGAGAAATAATGAGTCTCGGTCTTGGGGTCCATTCTGCAGGCATCACAAAAAATACTTTTCATATTATTACTGTACTATTTTTGCTAATGATAAATCAAAAAGTTACCCCATTTTGCTAAACACTCTCAACAACGGTTTTTTAATTACACTCACTAATAAAAAAAACTTCTGAAATGGCAGTGGTGATCTCTTCGTATGAAGCGATGAAGGAAGTTCTGTCCAAAGATGAGGCACTAGGAAGATATGTTTTCTCATTTGTTCCAGATCGATCCTTGCCAGACTCTCATGGTATGAAACGTTCGTAAGTTACGTTTTACTAGGGGTTTTTAGCAAATAATATTCATGCGTAAATACCCTTACTATGAAAAAATAAGGCATAATTTGGGGAAACGGCTTAATGTGGAGCAAACTTCGAAAGTACACGGTGACATCTTTAAGAGATTTTGGATTCGGAAAGAAAAACTGTATCGAGTCGATTCTACAGGAAGAAGTAAGGCACTTGATTGCAAAGATTGAACAAAAGTCATCAGAAAATGGAGGAATTTATAATGTTAAATCTGAAGACTTTGCTGCAAGTGCCATTAACATTTTGTGGAATTTTGTTGGAGGATATCGATTTGATGAAGATGATCCAAACTTTAAGAAAATGCTTTCTCATAATGCCAAACAAATGAACATAGCTCGTCCTAGTAATCCTTATACGGTTTTCCCATTTTTAAGACAATGGTTTCCCAAATGGGTGGAATGTGACAAACATTTGGCTGCTCATAAAGATCTTCAAAATTTTATGAAGGTTTCTAAAATTTTGATTTTTTAATTCATCTTTCCCTATAATCTCCACTCATCCATTTATTGTGTAGATATGACTGATTTTGATTTGGATGTATTGAAGGCTCTCATTATTATGTCTTTAAGGAATTGATTAAAGTTGCCCAGGACAAAAGGGCCTTACGGGAAGGCCATTCAGAACCCATTTGTTTTATTGATCTTTTTGTGGATGAGATTGAAAGAGAGTCAAAAAATCCTAACTCAAGCTTCACATGTAACAAATACTCATTCACATAGCAAAGTTTGTCCCCAATGACTAACGATGGTAATACCGTCCTACAATTATGATGTTCTTTTCAGATGATCAACTAATTCTGATTCTCATGGACTTATTTTTTGGTGGCACTGAGACAACTGGAACCTTGTTTAATTGGGCTCTCTTATTCCTTGTTTTAAACCCTCAAGTACAGAGACGAGTTCAGGATGAAATTGAAAGTATTGTTCCATCAGACGAAGAAATATCGTTAGAGTATATTTCTAGGTATGACTTTTGCCTAAACATGATTTCAAATTTTAAACTTTTGTATGAAATGCATCGGGCGGATAGTAAAAGTGCATTATTACAGGATGCCGTACACCAAGGCAGTAATCTATGAAGTTATGCGAGCCGCCAACTTTGCCCCCGTCCCCCCTGGTAGAGTGGCAACAAAGGATTTTTACTACAAAAATTACAAAATTCCAGAGGTATTTTGTGTTTTAAATATAGCTTGAAAAATTGTATTTTCTACCTGTGCTGTGCTGTGATTGAAAAATAAGGGAACCCTTCTCCTGTGGAACACCACTTCTGTACTGAAAGACAAAAAGTTTTGGGGAGACCCTGAAGTATTTAGACCTGAACGGTTCCTCAATCCCTGTGAAACTGAATTAATTAAAGAGTATACAGATCGAGTAAAAATATTCGGGTTTGGTAAGATTTTAAATTTAATACGATTCACGCTGTAGAATGCCCTCAAGTTCTTAAGCTAATTTTACATATACAAAACCTACGCCTACTTTGTTTTTGACTTAGGAAAACGACTGTGCATTGGAGAAGCCTTGGTATGGAATGAAATTTCTATATACCTTACCAATTTCATGAGAAATTTCAACTTGGAAACTGATTTTGATAATAAACCTGCTCTGGATAACCCACTGTATGCAAATGTTGTAATTCCGAGGCCCTACTCAATTCAGTTTCTACGAAGGAAATGAATAACCCTTATCACCAGTACTACACTGGACACGGAAAATGGAGAAACTCAACCTATTCCTCTGAAACTTATTTATGATTACTGAAAATATTAATTATTTACTACACATTTAAACAATACATAACATCTTAATTTGTCAATCTTCACTAATTAAAGCTTATGAATGGGTATATAATTGTTGAGAATTTGAACATTTTTATGTATCTTTGTCATACAACCATGGGACTCAAGATTTCAATAACAGAAAGTCTTTTCCACGCTCAGAAAAGAATATTATGAAAATCCTACACATAAAAATGTTTTGAGTCTGACTACTGCCAAAAAAATTACGAATAAAAAGTGTTACAAAATGGCATTTATGACAAAAATAATTTCATCCATTACAAAAAAGGGTTCAACTAGACTAGCTGTTACTTTATTGTCTATCAAATTAATCAAAACTTAATAAATAGTGCTATATACTACAACAAACCTTTTTCACAAATCGAATTGCTACAAATTTCATTAACAAAATACAGCGCTCACTATGGAGAAGATCAGCTCCACCCAAAGTGCCCTGACACAACAGGGTTCAAAAAATTTCGTAACAGGATTTTCAATTCATTTTAAAATTACTGCTGTACGATAAGTAAATGTGCTCAGAAAATAAAAGTAACGGGTTAAAAAGTTCATTTGCAAACCACTTAAAAAGTCAAAGTACAATAAAGCTCTAGTTAAAACATGATTAATACTGATGGGGACAATCAACTCAACCCATGAGCCCCTTTACACCAGGGGTTCAAAAACTAGATCATCAGTGTTGTCAATTCAATTTAAAATTGCCCATTTACGAGGAGTAACCCAAAAATACATCAAAAGCTATTACTACAGGACAAACGCACCAAAAAATCAATTACTTTCGACATTACACAATTTCAGAGAAACTGCTTATAAAACATAACCTAATTTCAGTAACATAAAGATAATATTCATCCATAAAGGAAACTACAAGAAATGAAGGTAGTTGCTAAGGTTGGAGTGTGCCTTTGCTCCATAAGCAGTTCCAGTAATGAAGGCTAACTTGTGGGCAAATTGACACGGAGCTGGAACGGCTGACGAGGTCATGAAACAAGACAAAAAAGTACATGTGGTTTAATGTCTCTTAGAATCGAAGTAGTCTCAATGCTGACATTTGCTTTATTGTCTACTACTAATTCATAAAGGCATACCAACAGTTCCGGACCAGTTGAAGTACATGTGACACATTTTGTATGTCATCGTCTGCATCCTATCTGGGGTGAGTCCTTGATTGTCGAAGAGAACGTTGTAACTGCAAGGGCTGACGGTTCCTTGTCGTGCAGCACAAGATACAAGGTAGAAGTCGTATCTGTAATAACAAATTGATAAATATTAAGTCATAATTTTCACCTTGGGCGATTTCGAATTATTGTATTGGGATATTGAAGATTCCTGCAAAGTTCTAAAGTATTTACCGTTCAGGGATAGTAATGACGTCATCAACAATTGCTCCGGGTGGTGGATTACCAACCCTCCCTCCAACATTCGAAAACATACGACTGTTAATTTTCTTTGTGACAACGATGAATGTAAACTTGGGTGCTGGAAGACCACCTTTCGTGTACAGCTCGTGGATAGCATTCTGTACCATTAATAAACTTTATTGCATTAATGTCTTCAGCAACAATAATTTACCTATATGCGAAGTAATAATTACCTTCAGTTGTTCCAATTCAACCTGATAAACTTGGACCAATTGCCCTTCTCCAACTCCGTCTCTAAACATCACAATTCGGTCTGGAAGAACACCATTAGCTTGTTGGTAAGCATGGAGAGCCTCTAAGAATACAAAATTAATCTGTATTATAGGAGCTAATCTGTGTTACATAGTGAAGAGTACTCAAAAGGACCAGATAACAATTTAGGTTAAAAAAACTTACTCGTAAAATCACTCAGCATAGTCTTGGAAAGCTCGACTGGAGAGTTGAATACGGAAGTGGTACTGAAATACTTGGCCAAGGATGGCGAGAGAGTTGAGACCATGGCCCCAATGCTACCCCCTTTAGTTCCCTTCGCCCCATGGTACACGTCAAATCCAACCACCATAAGATTTTTCAGGGGCAACTTGATCGACCAGGGTTCCCCTCCGAGCTTAGCATTCATTTGTACAACCACCTTCGTAGCAATTGACATTAGGCCCTTGGATGTGACGTTGCGGGCAACAAAGCATTGAGATGGAACTGAAAGGGGACAATTTTTAATATAAGTTACAGTTTCTGCAGATTTTTCTTTCAAAGCATGTCAGAGTAGTGGAAAAATGAACTTACTTCCTAAATCCACAGCTAAACGTTTCTTGACGATGGAGTAAGTCTCTAGTTTGTTGTTGGGTAGAATGACAAAGAACATTTGTAGGTCACCATGCTTCTCAGTGAGTGTGTTGATGGCCCGAACGTAGCTTGCACCCTTGATGTCTTGAAGTTTGAACCTGAAAATAAATCCATAACTCATTATTACGAATATTAACAAAGAGCTTCCTAAACCTTCACACCACAGCCACTTACACTTCAATGGGGTTACTGATCTTCATGTTCAGAGGCATCGCTACCTTAGACATAGTGCGAGAAAGGTTCTCTACCCCAGGGAAGTCTCGTTGAGGAACGATAACAGCCCATCGCGTCAGATTCACGGTTGTCAACATTTTTTGACCTGAGTAGTTAAAACATAGATTGGAACCGGAAACATAACAAGGAAACGCATTTAAATATAATAACTCAGCTTACTGCGGAAGGCTTTAGTCCAATCCCCTTTGTCGTCTGCTAGTTCGCTACCAGTAGCAAATAACATTGTCTCTGGCCCAAGAACGCGACCTTTAACAGGGGACAATTGAGAATCAAACTCCAAACCCCATTTTTGAAGATCTTCTGCCAACTGCAGTTATCAAAAAGACAAATATTGTAAATTAGTCATAAGAATAATAAAAAAACTGTTTCCAATCCTAAATAACTTACTGCTTGTGTGCCCCTCAGACGTCTCATGAAGTTGTTGATTGTCCCCACTCTTTCTACTGGACCCATATGCAGATGCTTGGAGAGTTCCTTCATAAGGGAGAAGTTGGCCCGCATGGCATCAGTGAGACCAGTAAGTTGGCATAGCTCAGGGACGAGGACTATGTTACCCTCGAAGCCGGCATGAAGATCCTTTTTTGACGGTCGACACACAAGCATCGGCTGTTTCTTGTCACAAATCTTAAGGTCATACCGATCCTCATAGTATTTCACGTAACTGGTTTTAACACCTTTCACATCGAATGTACACATTGGATTGATAGAGAAGTCAACATCATCAACGCGATATGTTTTCCGGTTGTATGCCGTCATCACAATAGTATCCTTGAGCTCCCTTGCAATAGCATCATTAGGATCCCCACGAGCCTGTTCTTGAACAGTACGAAGCACAGTGAGGCAGTTATCTAGACGGAGGACTTTGTGAGTTGTCTCGACGCAAAGAAGGGTGTCTTTCTCATGCTGTCTCAATGATGTCACATAACCTGAATAAATCAATCACACAATGTAAATAATTTATAAGACGAAGAACACGTCTAAAAGCATAAAATTGAAGAATTACCTGGCCAAAGAACCAACCGCTGAGATGGAACTTCGATTGCAGCATGACGATCATAAAAGTGACGACCCAACTCCTCCAACCCCATTCCGAATAGACATTTCCGAAGGATAATGCTGTAGAATTGCATATAAAGGGGATCTCCTGGGGCAGTTGATCCCACATACTTCAAAGTGATGTTGTACTCTTTACCGGTTTTAAGCTCAGTACTGGAGAATACATGGGGAGACTCGCCTTCAAGTGGTTTGGGGCAAAAAAGCTTCATCCCGTCAAAAATATATGGTCCTAACTGGTCTTCATTGCGTTTCAGAAACATCTTCCTCAAAAAACTGCTGTCAACTTCAGGCTCAAAGTAAACATGATAACCATGAAGGGTGAAAGTAGGGGCTTTCTTCAGCTTAAAGTAGTTGGTGAGCATAGCCATTTCCTGCCCTTTCGTTCCTTGTTTCGTCACCAAGCCATCAGGTTTTGTATGAAGGGTCATGTCGTCACCGTAGTCTAAACGAGTGCCTCGCTTTGCCCCTCTCCTATTCGCATCATCCACAGCCTTTCTTGTTGGAGATGCAGAGGACCCTCGGATTCCAACTTTAGACATACCGGCTGTCAATGGTGGACTTCGACTTCCTGGTCGAGACAGGGAAACCCGATCTGTATCTAATTCCGGTGATCTTGATACCGAGGGTGGTACAGAAGTTCCAGGAGAAATGGATCGACCTCTAGGGCGTCCACCACGACCTCGACCCAATACTCTCAACTTCCCCGTCGTCTCTTCTGGGGAACTACTCATGTTGGCTGAATTCTGAAGAAAATTAACATTTCAGGATTAGTATACCACAACAAACAACAAGTAAAAAGTGACAAAATAAAAAAAAAATAAAATCAGTTTTTCACATAAACAATTACCTTAGCAGAAACAAAATGTGAGACTCAATAAGATGATGCGTAGTGTGTCCAGGGGTGTTGTGAGACCTAGTAAAAGTTTAAAATGCCGACAGCTAAGTTTCAGGGTGCTTAGTTCTTACTCTGTCGGTGGTTTAAAAATGAGTAAGGGCAGTCTGGCCTTCAGTCCTTACATTTATAACCTATGGAAATTAAGTCTCTTCCAATGATTTTCAAGTAGGTTGTCAAATTGAGAAGGACAAAGAATTGATGCATATTCGTACTAGTTTGTACCAAATCGTACCTGGCACGGACAAATGATACTAAAACAGTAATAATAATATGTAAGAATGTTGATATTAAAATTAAACATTGTTTAATCTTCGCAAAAGGTCAGACACTGAGGGAACAAGTACAGTGACCTGTTAAACCTATGACTAATAATGTTCTAAAATATTCGAAAGACATTTAAATTATTTAGAATATTGAACCCCTGCTTTGTCTTCTTGTACACTGGGCCAGTAATACATTACATATTTGGTAGTATCCAAGTAATTTGCGTAAAATTAGGTATTGATGCCCAGTCATTGTCACCATACAACACTGCACTACTGTGAGCACAACCAAATACTAAAAGAAACACTTCATTTGTTTGTGAATTTGGGAACTCTAAAATCTACATTCTGGTTTATTTAGATGCAACGATGCTAACATTTTCTGTGGATTTCAAAACCATACCGATGCTGTCCTGCAGTATAGATAGAGGTTAAGCATGGCATTGTAGACATGATAATGGTCTTGACAGGTCGCTACACTTGTTGACTTGTTGGAATGCATCTGTTATTAACCTTTGCATAGTAATAATCGTATCATCGGCACTTTATTGTTCCGAACTAGTAGTAATACGAAGACGCATATTTTCCTTGTCAGTTGTCAGAATTCTTCAACAAAATTTCTGTAGAGGCTGAGTTCAGCAAGTTATGAATATCGAGACAAACCTAAAGCTATAGACTGAATTTGTAAACCCAGTCAGCTTTTGATTTTGCATATCTCTCATTCAGAGTATAAGAATTAAAAATTGACATTAAAAAAGAGACATTATAAAAAATATAAAAAAAACTATCAAAAGGCGATCACCTTTCATGAATGCGTCTTACATTCTTCTTCTGCAAGAGTAAATTCATGAAAAGTTTATAAGCCCATTATCGATAAAGAAAGACAGTTTACTTGAGGTAAATACTATAAATATACCAGTAGTGAGGAATATATGAACATGAACTTGATAATATATGAGATGGCTAGTGAATGCAATGTGCTCATTTAAATGTGATGAAATGAGAAATAAATAGATTGCAGGTAATGCTCTAATCTTAAGTTTCAAAATCATCTAATTAGTAAAGGTTTGGAGTTGGGGACCTATTATTTAAATGCCTTGAGTTGAAGGTATTTAAATGTTACAGGGATTATGAATTGACTGTTCTCACTAGTTTCTCTATTGGTAAAAAAAGGTCCTTATAGTTCCTTTCCTTGAAATTTGATAGGACCTAGGGTTGATGAGATTGAATACAATGGATTATCCAGTCCAGACGGGATTTACATTTGTTATTCAAATTCAAGTTTCTCGTTCTCATGAATTCAGTTGCATGGACATTGTAATCCACACGTAATGTAAGTCCTCTAACATGCTTTTTTAGTCAAATTCTCAGGTTTTGGCCTTGTCGCTACATTGCATTGCATTATAGTCAGATTAATCTAATAGTAGAGTCAGATCGTAGTCTAATTTGTCTTAATTTGGCTGATGTAGGACTTCTACGTTTTCTGCTTGTAATGGTTGTAATATTGTACAGGAAAGAAACAAGGTACGAAACCAATATCCACGAAAGCCCAAGAAATACAGTTTAAAATCAGTACACTATTTCGTATAAAAAATGTATTTTATATTAGCTTGAGATTAGTACTTATTAGTGACTTAACTTACATTGAATTACGTTGAATTAAATTTTATAATGTTTTGTTTTGTCGACAAACTAATTAAGCTAGTCAGTATGAAAATAATACAGAAAAAATTCTGCAATCATGATAAATTGATAAATACATTAGAATTAGAATAAACACAAGAAAAAATTGCATATCTCCGTCCGAATGAAGACTGGCTTTGTTCCATGTTGTTATGTTAAAATGTCTAATCTCTAATAATACTGTTCCTCGCATCTCTTATGCTTCACCATCAATCTCATGAACCACAACATAACTAAAGATTTTTCCACTCATGCTTATCTGATCAGGTAGGGCATTTTCAATGATGCTTTGTATTTATTTGTCGATCTAAAAAATTAGGGCACAATGACACTATTCTACCTATGGCTTTGACAACTTCCGACCAGTTACAGTGCAATAATGTCACGAAAAAACGACCCTACTAAATCGAAAATTGACTAGTATTGTACTCACTATCATAATTAGAAACAACAAGAAATCAAAAAGGAAGAAGCAGCATCTAAAAATGAAACATTTCCATAGACTCCAATAATGCCCTACCTTCAATACTAATTCCCTAATCTCTCTCTCTACTGTCCCTGGTCCCTGCTCACACTGCCTTATTTTTCTCGTTTTTGTTTCTTCCAATTGTATTGTGGTGGGTGTGACAAAATCGAAACTATCACTTTTAATATAACAGCACAGACCGTGTTATAGGCCCCAATAAGCCGGCTCTCTACTACTATGAAATGATCTTTATGTCATGTAATACATTTAAAACCTACTTATTTCTAGCATTCAAGTAACATACACTTTCACATGCCAAAATCACTGGATTTCCATGTACATTTTTGAACTCGGTTGATCTACTATCTAAATTATGTGGATCACGGTAATAAATTTGATTGTTTCATTATTGAAGTTCATATTGTGAATCCACATTCTAAACTAGTACTGTTAATACAGAGCAGGGGGAAAAGTGTTTCAATAAAAAAGATTGTACAGTGGATTGGATGAAGCTCACAGTACTTGATTTTGCATTTATATATTGTACATCATTATATCATGATTATTATTCTGCGTGCATTCGGAACATAGATTTGTAACAAACTTGAAATGTAGAAAATACTTGAAAATTAAATATCAATGGATATTATAGTTTTTCCGTTGCGAGTTGCGGTTGGTTACGAGAGCTGAACAAACTGAAGATTGACGATTATGATTATGCACTTGTATAATATCTTCAAATCGTAAAAATTAAACCAATTTTAGACCAATGTTGCTCCATTAACAAATTTAAAATAATAAATATTACTATTACACCTGGCTTTTCATTCTTTAATAATACATACCTTAAAGCTTTCCCGATGTTCAACAATCAAGGTCAATAAGAGGTCAAAATCAAGATAAAGATCTTCAACAATTTCATTGTATCATTGTTGTGACTTTTTCGTCTCCTCTGGGGCTGCAGGGTTCAGTCTTTTCGACATCATCATCATCTATGGATTTTTCATCTTCCTTATTTTCGTCTTCCTCTTCTTCACTTTGGTTACTTTCCTCCTCTTTTTCAGAAGTTTCGTCGTCACCACTTGAAGGCCTTTTCAGGATCTTTTTCAGGATCTCTATCTTCCTTCGTGTCACATTGGAAGAATGTTTTTAGTTTATTAATCTCTTTACTTTTACAAGTGTCCTCATCGGAATGTTGGCCAAGTTGTTGTTGCGGCCACTGAGATTTATTAATGAGTTCTTGTACCCAGAGGGATGGAATTAGACTCTCTCACTTTATTCCCTTCGACGACTGGATCGATCACTATACAATCTCCTTTCCTTAGCCATACCATTTGACGGTACTTTTTGGGCATGGAGACTAGAAATGTTTCCCCATTGTGACATTCCACTATGTGCAAATTGTTACCTCGACCTAAGATACAGATTTAATCATTATTTATTGTCATTTGGAATGCAAGAATGATTACGGCTTCCAATCAGATTGATTGCCTTTAAAAAAGGTAAAAGATTTACCTTGGATTGGACGCATTTGACAATCTGTGTTCTCGGATGTGGGGACAGTCATCTTGAATGAATCCTTGGATAACGTTCTTTCTTTATAGCCAACGACAACCGAGATTTTTCATTGTTCTACCCAATATTCAAAATATATTATTTGTCTACTCCGCCTGTCAACACAAACAAAAGTTATTAATTATTATTTTATATTTACAACTTACAATAATTACTGAATTATTAACTAATAGTACGTATTAATAATGCACAGTTTATTTGCTAGTTAGTAATCTTTGCTCCCAATTATATGAGTTCATAGTTCATCCTCAAATGTTGAAGGTGATAATGTCTAAAGCTTATACAAACGTGTCTAATCTAAATTAAGTCTAGTCTTTTTAACTACCTTCGCCCAGTAGTGTGTCTAGTCAAAATTGGTTGTATTCTAAGCCAAACGTTGGCCTGACTTCTGTCAATAAGTTTGCGCTTTAGCTATCTTACGAAAGAGTTCAGACTGTAACACTATACGCAACAAGATAACCCCAGCCACGAAAGAAAATAGTCACATCATGTCCTATCACATACCAACACCGAGTGACTGATAACACCTTTGATGAATACGTTTACTAATTAATTTCAACAGTATATAATAATTATACAAGGAATTTTAAAAACATAATTTTTAGGTTGCTGGACTTGGGAAGGAGTCAAAAAACAATAAATGGATTAAAATAACATATACTGCTGATGTTGATGACTTGACTTACTTCTATTATTTACTTAACGGTTGAATTGTTAAGCTTAATTACAATTGTTGATTGCATGAGCTGAAGAGTTGAGAGTTGAAAGTGTGAGTGGAAGCCCTCACCGCCTCTGGCCTGGCTGATAGGGTTTTCAGTAGAACTATTTAGTAGCGAAAGTATTTGAAATGATTTCTCACACAGACCGAGATGAGACCATGCAGAGTTACTCCCGTTACTCCTACTATCTATGGCAAGTGGATTTCTCGGTCTCTATTTTCATCAACAACCACAGAGAGATACTTCCCTCCAGCTCCTAATCACCTGTAATGATAACATGCAATTTTAGGCTTAACAATCCAACCGGTTATCAGATTGAAAAAATAATAGCAAAACAAAGGGCTTTGAGACCCTTGGCATCTGCTTTAGGGATTAAATGCCTTAAGGGGCTTTAAAAAGATAGTAAAAATATGATGTAAATTTCCAAGACGCTTGGTGAAAATAGACTTGTGTTTGAGGTAGTGTATATATACGAGTTCTTGATTAGTGTCTAGCATAGCAGAGGTTCTCGGTCCGGTGGGGCCCGGCACGGGGAGGTATGGACCACCCAAAACACCGGCACCCGGCTTCGTGTAGTGGTGCCGGTGAGGGGTTGTCCCTCATTAGAGGGACGACACGGTCCTTAGAAACCTCGACCCAGAAAGCTCTGCGGCCAACTTTTTGCATTTTTTTTTGCGGTTGAATATCTAATTGTTGTAAGTGATCATGATAAACAACAGTAAATAACATACGATAAATAAGTAATATTCAGTAAAAATTGTCATGACTTTCTCTCAAATTTTAAATCATAAAGAATAATAATAAAAAGTAAATAAGTACTATTATTTATACAGTAAATATCGTGTGATTGTGGATTGGCAGGTCTTTCTCTCAAATTTTAAATTTTAAATGTAAAAAGCATCATAAAAAGATATAAAATTAAAAATCACTCTCTCTCCGAACCCTAGCATTCTATCGATACTATTAAAAATACTTAGCCAATATCTTCTCTTCTTTTCAACTGCTCTATAATCTACATAAAAACCGCGTGCTTATCCCTTTTCGATCTTGTGTGAAGTGAACTACATGGAACCTAGGTCACAGGTGTAAGTCATCTCATAACACATCCGAATCATAATGATGTTGCTCAACTGATACTTAACATCGTTAACATTTTTGCACATTATGACAATATGCTGGCTAATTGATAATGTCTAATAATTAGCAAACGTGTGGAATACAAGTCTTAAGTCATAAGTCAATGGATTTATCCTAATTTAAGTACAAAGTAATTTAATTAATTTTAATGCCTCACGCAACGATGTGCAACGAATGTCAGGGTCAGGGAGTACTATAGTTGATAGTAGTAGGGAGTAAGGAGGAGGAGACCCGAGATTTTGTATAGAAATCAACCGCAAGGGTTCTATTAATTCGCAAAAACCATCAATTTATCAATTACTTTTCCCTTAATCTAATAGTAATTTCGTAATTGTGCCAAATAAAAATCGATAATGATGTATTCATTATTTATATGATATGCATGGGCAAATGGAAACTAAACTATAATTTTTGTAAAATATCTTCCTTTGTCCTTGATTTGTCTGTTCTATAGTGCGTGACATCAGACGTCGGGACTCCAGGGAATTATCAGAGCGACTATGATTGAACACAAAAATTGATTTTTATTAGTACGTGTCCTAACTATCATAAAACCAAAACCAGTGGAGATGGTAAAAATATCTGCCTCTCCTGTGTCCTGGTTACTTCACTTGACCTTGACCTTGCCGGGTTGTGGTTTTGATATTATCGTTGGTCTCTGCAGTGACCATCTGCTAATAATTAGTAGATGGTCACTGCAGAGGCAACTCATTTTTAATTCAATTGAATTAAGATGAGTTGCCTTTTTCACATTTTTATCATTTTCAATTATTTTATATGAAACCTCAATCAATTCTAACTCGCATCGACAGTATTTTTTGTTCATTCTATAATTTTCCTTGACAAGTGTAATTTTTCGCTTATTCCATATTCTACATTCTATTAATATCTGTTGCAAATTATTCTAGACTCTAAAATTTGACATATATAGTCTCTAATAAGTGTAATTTTTGCTAACTTTCAATTTAATGTTCGATATAACATTTGCTAATTATGAAATATGGAATTTCCTCTTGTGTATTCACTGCTTCCTTACTAATTGACACTGCTTACGAAATTATTTAATGATGTGAGCATGATCCAGCCGTATTTTTGATTTTTCATACGGCCAAAAAACATTTGATTGACTTTAATTGTATTTTTAACCCTAGGCAGCCCCGCAGCCCTTGTTTTGTTGTGCAGGCCCAACACATGTGCACCCAAATAGTTTCCCGTATGGATCCAAGTTGCAAGTTTGGAAGTACGTATGGAAATGAAGAAATCAGCCTAGGGCCTCATTTCCATGCCTAGGGCACTAGGGCCTAGGGCCTCATTCTTGTAAGACATGAGGGTAGACATTGAATATTCCGTAATAATTGATGATAGTTGTGATTTACTTACCCACATGAATTTCATAGCAACCAACTTGAAGCCCTTTTGTTCGAATCGCTTGATGATTTCGCCAACAAGACCTCGTTGGACTCCATCAGGCTTGACCATGATGAAGGTCTGCTCTCGCTCAGCGTCTCCAGACATAATTGTGAATTGATGCAGATGTTGGAATGGAACAAGAGTGTTCAGAAGCACTGATTAAATTCACTGATGGAAACTGAAGACTGAAGAAGATGTAGAAGAAGGAGATGGGAGTTGTGCACACGTTCAGAGTTGAGGATGACCTAGCCGGCTTTTTCTCCTTCTGATCATCTCTTTGCAAAAGAGCCGAAGAGTTCTTCGAGTCTCGGCCTCTCTTCGGAATTCCGATGTTGTCTCAAAATATAAAAAAGTTACAAGTAGAGAGGGCCTCCAGCATGCAGCACCACTAGAAGGAGTAGCAGCCTTCCTTCAAGATTGACCTGTAATCATGGTCCCTTAAGTCCCCTTCAGTAACAAGATGGAGTGTCATAAGGTTAAGGGTCCTTACTACGTTGTATAAAGTTCCCACGGTGATTGGCAATGGGTTGACACAATGGCCTCTGCTTTTTTGTTGGCTTCTTCGTGTAAATTCAGTAGCAGTAGAGAACAGGATGTAGAGGAGATAGGATGATGGGTTTTTTTAATTGATGAGGGTAGTAGGCAGGCTACATATTGCAGTTTGCAGTATAATAACTATGCATTAGGCTGCCACCACCACCACTTACTTCCCAATCTCTATGAGATGATGATGAAATGGAATTTTACATAAAAATATGAGAAAGAATCCCACTATACAATGTACTAAAATTAGGATTTTACTTGGATGAATGCAATAGTGATGAATTGATGACTTTTGGTCATGGAAAGCTGGAATATAAAAATGGAATTTGCATTGTTCCAGAGGGTAGAGATGCAAATATGCAATAGGGCAAGAATGCAAGGCTTCTGTTTCTAATCTCAATTTACTAGCATGATTTCTAATCAAGGCATTTCATATTTCTTTTTCTTATTTAATATCCGTATTCGCTTGGCATGAAGAATGAGACTCGGCTGTCTGTAGTTATTCATTTTAAATCAAGTTGCAAGTTACCGTAAAACTCGATTTAGAACCCCCCTCCCCCCGCATTATAACCACCTTAAATAACGCCCCAAGTCTGCCGAATGCACTGGTTTGAAAAATAGCCACCCCCCCCCCCGAAATATAGCCCCACCTCTTTTGAAGGGTTGCAGTTGAAACAATAACTCCCCCTGGGGTTCTAATTCGAGTTTTTCAGTAATAAAGCTCATTTATCAGCAGTATAAAGCCCAATAATGCTCACTAAGGTAGGTAGTAGGTGTAGGAGTCAGTGGTTTGGGACAGTTTTGCTTTATTTATGATCTGCTTGATTTTTTCATGTGTCCAGCCGTGTCCTGAGTTTTGTTCTTTCTTTCATCTCGCTAGTTTCTATAGTCTCCATGTTAATGTACAATGTGTATTTAAATATTTCACGAGTATTATTTGACTGTCCTTCCCTTATCCGTTTCTCTCCTACCATTAAGGCTGATGATGTGTTGTA
Source organism: Isotoma decorata (assembly GCA_034698605.1). Classification (NCBI taxonomy): domain Eukaryota; kingdom Metazoa; phylum Arthropoda; class Collembola; order Entomobryomorpha; family Isotomidae; genus Isotoma; species Isotoma decorata. The sequence goes on from JAQGBU010000017.1 coordinate 39,455, forward strand.
GCATTTGATATTGCGGATAAATGACATAAGATACCCATTAGCAGCTATGAATATGGGTATATTTATGTCAACTAACTGACCTACTCATTTTACCTTCTGTCTCAATTTCATGCTAGCCTGTTGCATATTTACCCAAGTGCATTACTCAAGATTTTTATCATAAAATAGAATGCTCCTTGCATCCTTCAATCACTCATCTTAAAGATTTCATCTTTACATGGCCAAGTAAATGAAGTAATTCATGTTAAATCGATCAAAGTAATAGTTTATGCATTTAGTTTGTCAGTAAGTTAGACAGGGAAAAATTATGTGTATATCTTGGACTAAATGTAATTCTTTACTGCCACAGAAATTGCTTTAATATTGAAAAAAATGCCATGACTTACAATTAGTAAATGGTAATTCCCTCATGTGTAACCTTTGCAAAATTCTTAATTTTAACTTTTCACATACAATGTCCATTGGTGCAAATCAGTTTGGAAACTTTCTAATTGTTAATTTCCTGACAATAAAGCAATTATTATTATTAATATTATTCTCAAACCTTCCATCAGTTACACATGGAAATTTTCATGAGCTTTTAAAGAAAATTTACTGTATCAATGTTCAATCTAGGTATATATCTATTGTTTCTTGCAGTTGGAACTAGTTCAAAGTCAATAAAATTGTAAGAAATCTCAATTTAAAGAAACTCCTAGAAAGTCATAAGAAAGTGAAAGATTGTATAGATTGACTATCGACAATGATTGATTGTAAAAGCTATAATTCAAAACATTATTGAGTAGAGAAATTAATTAAGTCTTCCTCAATTATGCCAAGTTGTGGGTTTAGCCAGAATGCTTCATATGTAGATTTTAAATACAGGAATTTTTTAGTAATTGCGATGAGAAGCGAATAAAGCATTATCCGTAGCCATATTTCAGCTTGAAGACCTTTTCTGTTGATTCCCATTTGCAAAAGGAAATAAAAGTCGACTTTAAAACATATTTATATTATAAAAGGCTGTCATTTATTTCATATTCGAATTGACGAATTGCATTGACATATTACAAAAATATAAAAACTTGTCGCGTAACAGTTAATACGCGGAAATCACATGCATAGTAATGTTATAACTTGTATATTGGCCTCGTAGATCGTAGCGTATATAATTAATATTTGAAAGGGATTAAATATTCTTTCTCATTTGATAACAAACATATAATTTGAGTTACGCAAAGAACAGTAAAGAGAAGAGATGATTTTTTACAATCGAACTATCGTCGCTTATTCGAATCTAACTTCAACTACAGCTATAATTAACTAACGATAGTAATAATGAGTATTACTTGTAACTTTTAACGACCAGAGTATCCTCCTTGTTGTCCTCCTGAACTTCCACCAGAATATCCTCCTTGGCCTCCTGAACTACCGCCTGAATATCCTCCTTGGCCTCCCGAACTTCCGCCTGAATATCCTCCTTGGCCTCCTGAACTTCCACCAGAATATCCTCCTTGTTGTCCTCCTGAGCTTCCACCGGAATATCCTCCTTGTTGTCCTCCTGAACTTCCACCGGAATATCCTCCTTGTTGTCCTCCTGAACTTCCACCAGAATACCCCCCTTGGCCTCCTGAACTTCCGGCTGAATATCCCCCTTGTTGTCCTCCTGAGGTTCCACCGGAATATCCTCCTTGTCCTCCTGAACTTCCACCAGAATATCCTCCTTGTTGTCCTCCTGAACTTCCACCAGAATATCCACCTTGTCCTCCTGAACTTCCTCCTTGGCCACCTGAACTTCCGCCTGAATATCCTCCTTGACCTCCTGAACTTCCACTACCTCCAGAATATCCTCCTTGGCTACCACCACCACCCTTTTGTGGACTACCGTAACTTTGGCTTGGGGCTGATGGAGCACCATAACCTATTATAGTTTTAATTGAGTTATAAATTTCATAGAATCAGACAAATGCTTCCTTGTAGGTTTGTTTAACAATTACCACTGCTCTTACCACCTCCTACGGATCCTCCGACTGACTGTTGGGGTGCACCTAAAGATTAAAAAATTAGTAAGTAACACTAAAGTGATATTTGAATTACGCAGGATAATCAGTTTCGACAATATAATTTACCATAATTAGAAGCAGGGGGCTGAGCAGGAGCGCCATACTGACTTGACTGACTTCCTGAAGGAGCACCATAACTGGGCTGAGATGCTTGTGGGGGGGAACCGTAGCTAGATTGGGGTTGTTTTTGTGGGCTACCATACGATGAACTTGGCGCTGAAGGAGCTCCTGCAAATATTTCAGTCAAGTTTCATGCTTTAATTAAATGTGACACCATATCAAATTATACTTTTTCGAATGTTAAAAAGGTATTAGTTGGCGTACCGTATTGCTGAGATCCACCGCTGCCTGAACCACCGGCACCAGATCCTCCCGAAGGAGCTCCATAGCTTGGCTGCGGTTGAGGAGAACCTGATGAAAATATCAACCCAATTTAAAATAAATGACACCCAAATATTATTGGACTTGGAGATAATTAAGGAAAGAAATTTACCATAAGACTGACTAGGGGCTGCAGGAGCTGGACCTGGGGCGGCTGGTCCTCCATACTGTTGAGATGGTGCAGCAGGAGCAGTTGCAGGGGCACCGTATGAAGACTGTGGAGCTGAAGCAGGTGATCCATAAGAAGACTGTGGAACTGAAGCAGGTGACCCATAAGAAGACTGAGGAGCTGATGCGGGTGAGCCATAAGAAGACTGTGGAACTGAAGCAGGTGACCCATAAGAAGACTGTGGAGCTGATGCGGGTGAACTATAAGAAGACGGTGGAGCTGATGCGGGGGAGCCATAAGAAGACTGTGGAACTGAAGCAGGTGATCCATAAGAAGATTGTGGAGCAGTTGCAGGAGTTCCGTAAGACGATTGTGGGGCAGGTCCTGAAGCTGGTGAGCCATATGAAGCTTGAGGTACTTGTGCGACAGCTGAGTATCCACCACTGCTTCCTCCTAAGAACCCACAAAAAAAGTCGTCTTCTATAATGACTGTCACATGTACGTCAGTATGACCCTGAAGTTGCTTATAGTCTACTTTCGATTAAAATACTAATACTTATTTACCCTTTCCACCTGCACCTCCGGAAGATCCACCGCCAGAATAACCTCCTGCACCTCCGGAAGATCCACCGCCAGAATAACCACCTGCACCTCCGGAAGATCCACCGCCAGAATAACCTCCTGCACCTCCGGAAGATCCACCGCCAGAATAACCACCTGCACCTCCGGAAGATCCACCGCCAGAATAACCACCTGCACCTCCGGAGGATCCACCAGCTGCTGGTGCTCCGTATGAAGAACTTGTTCCAGAAATACCAGAAAATCCAGCTTTGGAAGCCCCACCTGAGTATCCACCACTTGAACCGCCAGTTGCTGGTGCTCCATATGAGCTACTTCCTCCAGACGAGCCACCTCCAGAATAACCACCACTTGATCCTCCAGCAGCTGGAGCCCCATATGAGCTACTTCCACCCCCTGACGATCCACCAGAGTATCCACCACTTGATCCTCCAGTAGCTGGAGCCCCGTATGAGCTACTTCCACCCCCTGAAGACCCACCAGAGTATCCACCACTTTGTCCTCCAGCAGCTGGAGCCCCGTATGAGCTACTTCCACCCCCTGAAGACCCACCAGAGTACCCACCACTTTGTCCTCCAGCAGCTGGAGCCCCGTATGAGCTACTTCCACCCCCTGAAGACCCACCAGAGTACCCACCACTTTGTCCTCCAGCAGCTGGGGCACCGTAAGAATTGCCAACACCTGATGATCCACCGGTAGGAGCTCCATACCCAGCTGATGGGGCAGCTGCAGGAGCACCATATTGACTTGATCCACCTTGTCCTTTGCCACCACCAGATGATGGAGCACCTGTTTCAATCACCATCATTATTAAAGTCTTTCACCTTGATGCGACTTATTACAAATTAAATGATCGAAAATGTGCTTCAAATGTACAAAGTTTCCAGAGGTACCCGAACCCGACTAGAACTTTACATTCAAATTGTGATCCCAGCAATGGTTTTTCATAGAGAAATATTTTTTATTTCTGAATATAGCACCCAAACTGAAAGTCGGCCATGACAATGGAATTCCAGACAAAATGTGCGTTTGGTTCCTTTCCTTAGTAAGGGAAAAAGACCTGAGAAGGAAATCGGGGTCTCTAGGATTCTTACGTAATTTACCATTTACAAAGGGGAAATTGAGAAAACTTGAGCGAAACGAAGACCCTTGCCTCCTTCCCAGGTCTTTTTCCCCTACTATGAAAAAACCAGAAGCACTAATTTCATGTAAATTAGACCCATCCTTCGTGTACACTTACCATATCCTTGCGCTGGTGGAGCGCTATATTGGCCTGCAGATGTTGATGGAGCACCATATTGTTGTGAAGCTCCCCCCTTTCCGCCGCCACCACCACTATACCCACCCGATGCAGGGGCACCTACTCAACCAAAATCATTAAGTAATTAATTAAGCAATTAAAAATAACTTTTCATTCAAGGCTTACTATTGAAGTAAACCTTTTGAAAAGGGGATTTCAGAACAAAAGGCTAAAATAATAAAAAGGTATGTATTTACCGTATCCCCCTGATGGAGCAGCAGGTGCAGGTGCAGAGTAGCCACCACCACCACCTAAAAATAATACAAAGATGCTCAATCAAATTATCATCATCATCATCATCATCTCTTTCTTCTTCATCATCGCTATTATGAAAGAAGCCACTTTCCTTCTTCCGGCTTTCCCTTTCACCCTAACCAAAATCCTTTGTTCTATTCAGGCATTTACCAATTGCATGAAAATCTTTGTATAAGGGAATGCTTGCAGAAACCCATACATCAAGTGTGAATTACATTGTGTCTGTCTGTCTGCCTAAATGCAGTTTTGTCTAATGTCTAAGATAAAGATTCCCTTTCAGTTATTAAGCTTTTTATTTAAAGTTTGGAATCTAAACTTTTTACCCTATTTTGTAATCAATTTTACCTCTTTGTTTTTTTTAATTCACCGTTTGTTAAGAGATTAAGTAATGCTTAATGCTATTAAAAAAATCTTTTTTAGTAAAATAAAAACAACTTTTCGGACAACAAAACTTCCCAAGTACTTTTCCAAGTCTGTTAAAAAATGCCCTAGGTTTTAATTCAGCTATTATTGAATTATGTAAGACTTACCACCACCACCACCACCACTGTATCCTCCGCTTGCACCTGAAACCAAAAATGAGACGTTAAAATTGCTTTAGTCTCGAAAGCTAATAATAATTTGTTAGCTCGACAGACAGTTGTAGAAAGGGGTCATTCGAAGTTATTTTGTTACGGTAAAAAATATTGTGCCATGTAACGTGAGGGTCATTACTTTAAATCTAAATGAATAAGTGTTAGAATCGAAAGGGTCTTTAAAAATTAATTGTCAATGTCAATAAGTCGGTAGTGACCTGAGGAAACGGGAGTAATAACAATGTATCCAGAAGCCGAAGAGCTCTGTTGACTTCCTCCGCCCCCTCCTCCCCAGCCACCCCCACCACCACCTCCTCCTGAGTATCCACCGCCACCTCCTTTGCCTCCTCCTCCTCCTCCTCCTAGTCCTTTAAACAATGACTTAATCGACCCCAAGCTGAATCCACCTTTGCCTCCTTCGGTGTAATGTAAGTTTTTATGTAAAATCAATCGTCTTTTTTAACGTCAATATAAATTGTACTTGTTTGTTTGTTTCAACTTTATTGTCTTTCCGGATTCATTACAAATAGGAATGTCCTTCCACCCGTGACATTATTTTATTGTAATTTGTAAGAAGTAATTTAGTAACTTATTCTGTATTTTTGTGAGTTACATGAGAAGTCCAGTATGAAAGTCTCAAGTTTCTCCACTTTATAAAAGCATGTATCACCACCACCATTCTGAGTTTCATGTTCTAAGTTTTTTCAGTCTCAATTTGTCCAGAACTGATTATATAAAAATTATGTAATAAATGATCTCTCTTACCTCCACCACCACCCCCACCTCCTCCTCCTCCATATCCACCACCACCCCCTCCTGAAGACCCACCTCGTCTTGTACGGTATCCCGTGCTTGATCCTACAAGGAGGACTAGCACGGCTATCTGATATTTCCAAGTAAAATAAAAAACCAAGAACACATTTTTAGAAACTCTCAAACTCCAAACTGCACCAAGTAATTTGCTTTTTTGTCGAAGTAATTTTGCCGTAAAATTTCTTCATACCTTTAGGACGGTTCCCATGCTGCTGTCTATATATATATTTGTATGATTTCCTGGCAACTAAAAATTCGAATCTGAATTGAAAAAACCACTTTCAATTTTCAATACTATGAAACTACTACTACCGTTGTACCCACTGAAATGCTCAACTATTTGCTCAAAAAATAGATGAAGCCTTTTTGTACGCTAAAGACTTCCAAAAGCTTATATGATAATGATGGTGAAGGGAGGCTTGTGAATTAGAATCTGAGGTGGAAGAGTGGATGGTGCAAGGTATTTATACTCACCTGAGCCCCCCGTCTCTACTTTTTTGAAATAAAATATTTGTCAGTCACCAAGTCAGTAGGGATATGCCATGGCCCACATGTACACGTTTTTATCATATCCAAAATATTATCTTCATCATCGTCATCTCAGTCCTTCCCGTCATCCTCAGTATATTATCCCCAACTCTGTTTCTTATCAAATATAGCCCTTATTTCGTGGATCATCATAAGAGATTATAATAATAATATTATTATTATATATTGTAAATATGCACAGATTGTCCGATCCAGGAGGCCTTTGATTTGCTTTAATGTAATGTAACACTGTACAATAGTACAATGTTGTATAAGATTTACTGCAATTAAATGACATGATAAATAGTTATTGATGATAACTTTGCCTCAAGTCTTAAAAATCATATTGCTCTCCTGGTAAAACATTAGAACGGGAGATATTTTATGGTTTTTTTTTTGTTCTTTAATATGAATTACTTATTCTACAATATATTATTACAGTTTTTGAAGATTTTTTGTCCCTTCCATATTGATCTTGGCAAAAACATTGTATACTAAATAGGATTTAATGCAGTTTCTTCAACCTCTTCATACTTGAATCAGTTGAATCTCTTTATCTGTATATTATCTTACTAAATAAAAAGCTATTTTCCATACGCTTTATAATTATGGAGTCTCTAGGGACAACCTTTGGTTAAATCAAATCATATACATAATATTCCACACTTACATCGCTTTATTGTGGTTTTACATTCAAATGTCATTCCCATAATACTATTGTACCATTTAGCTAAAAATACACTTGATCGTATCGTATATTGTAATTGATTACATGTTTAACGCCGGATCTTGCCCTCAAATCAAAATACTTTGTAAGTACTTAAATACAAATACAAATGTGTGCCTTATATAAAAAAAACTTTCCCTATTTATTTAATACTTTAGTAGTTGATGCCTGTGATACTGTATACTTTTGTACTTTACTATTCAGTTTTTTTACTTGTTTAAGTTGATATGCCTTTTTTGATTAAAAAAGATTTTAAAAACTAATCCTTGTGCCTCAATTTAGGTATTTATTCTTACTTGTAGTAGAATAGGCATATAGGTAATACAAATTGACGCTTGGTTTCAATTAAAAGATGGTTTAACGCACTTTTACATCCATATACTATGAATGTTGTTTGATTCTATGAAAAATTGCTAGTGAATTTGGGTTTCTTCAAGCATTTTTGTTTGAGTTTTTGCAAAGCGTTATCATCATAGATTGAAAGTCAGTGAATTATCTCAGGTTATAATTTAATAGGGAATGCGGTTTCTGAGTTTTGAGGGTTTTTTTAAAAATTATGTTGATCTACGAACACGTATAAATGCATTTAGGATGTTAACTAGAAATGGATGGTACACATACAAAAAACGCATAATATGAGACTAAAAAAATCAAAATATAAAATTAGTTTTTTTCTGATGTTATGTAATAAAATTAATAATAAAGTGAATGGTAATTTTAGTTATCTAATTGTCCTATCATATTTTATATTTGACATTGACACTTCCAACCTACTACTAACCTATCCAACTGATATTTAATCAATGGATTATTATTATTATAAATGTGGTTAGTAAACTTTTTTTATGTTACATAGAGATAGATTCTGTTTAACAACAGAGTCAATTTCTTTGACCCTATTTCAAAGAAGTACAAAAATGGAAAGAGGGTCAAAGGTGTTTTTTAATCCATTGCTGAGTTGCGTCTGTATAAGTTCATTTGATCTTAGGCTGACTTAAGTTAATTTTAATTGTTTTGTTTTAAAATGAACTGTTTTTCAAACAAAGCTTCCCGAGCCTTTCGGATTTTTAAAGCTGACCCTTAACGACCAAGCTGGTCGTGGTCCTAGTGGTTTTAAAGCTGAATTTATGTAACTATTAAATATCATCTTATTTGCCTTGCCAAATTTGATAAATTTGTTTACTTCTATCCCAAGTATTTGCTTACAGCACATAATATTATGTCACACTTTACGTAACAATTCTTAAGCCTTGGTAAGGGTGTAACGAAAGGTTAAAAGCAGTCCAAATTAAGGATAATTCGTATCGTAGGGACAATTTATTCACATCACATGTGAAAATAACTTTTTGTATCAATCGAGTTGTAGCTACTTCTATTAAATCTGTGTTTCAAAAACGGAAAGTGAAGTTATTGTGTCCTTTGAATGAATCATATTTGTCTACACAGATAGTCTAGTCTTCAAAGAATACAAAATTAATTCTTTTTAAATTTAGTAAAATAAAAAAATTAGTAATGTTACAATACATTTTATAATTTTCATTCATTTTCATTCTTAGGAGTCGTTCATAAGTTATCCAATACGAATTTGTACATTTTAAACTAAGAACTTATCCTTTTTAAATCTCAAATGAGACTTTCAGCCCTTGTACTTGTAACCAAAATCAGAGAATGGTATTACTTTGCCTTTGTTCTAAAGAGTTATGCTGCAGTGCGACTTCAAATTTAATGATTAAATTATGAACGATCCGAAATGTATATTTCTAAATTTAGGTATTATTAATATTCAGAATAGAGAAACAAACGTAGCTGATTCAATTGTTGTGTTTGTTTTCCACTCTCGTATAACAATTCATTAGGAAGAAGAACCTCTCATAAGAATGAATTGAGTGAGTGAATGAGTACACAAAGCAAAGTAAAGGTTTACATTTAATAAACTAAATTGGCTATGATGGATGTTGTGAGGTGTGTTTAATAATAGTTGCTAAGTTAAAAATAAAAAAATGCTCTTTGGTTCTATGTATTAGTCTGTTGGTTTAAAAGTACTTTTTAAAACATAATCCAAGGTGTCCCTCAACTCATCTATTGTTCCCGTCAGGGGGTCATCATTCATTCTATCTAGCAAAATCCACATTAATTTCATTTTTATATCTTCTTTGAAATTTTTTGTTACATCAGTTATTATTACAGGGTTCTACAAACAACCGGGGCTTCTTTCCAAAAATCCTTAAAAGCCATAAATTTTTAAGTTCTTACGAAGAATACCATTATTGGCGGAAGAATTACACTTGGGGGGGGGGGGGGGTGAAATATTTACTTTAAAATGGAATTGTCCATGCAAATTGTAAAAGATGATTTTAAAACGACCAGGTTTTTAATGTAAATCCAGGAATAAACAACCAATCAAGTAATCTGAAATACTTGAATATCGTCATTAAAAATATTTCTTACTTTTATAAAACAAAGGATAGGATAACATTCAAAATAATTTAGTTTAGGAAATTCCCACTACATCTTTTCTCAATTATTAAACTAAATTTATGTAGTTTCTTACATTATCAGAAATTATCTGAACTAAAATCCCTTAATAACAATTTTTTCCTTTTACTCTTATTCAAACATGCGTCTTTTTTGTTTAAAATTTCTTTAAACTAACAAGAAACAACAAATCTGATAGATGAGATGACACCTTACCTTCTAAATGAAAAAAGAGATAAAAACCCCTCGGTACACGAATCTGTATACATTTTTTTCTCTTTTTGCATCCCATCTTAATCTACACTATCTCATTTATCTATTAGCACCTCGAAAGGGTTTTTTCACTTGTAAACATTTTATTATCATACGAACGGTAGCTTTGATTCTTTGACAGTTTAAGTTTACTTTTTTCCCTAAAAAGTTTATATCATCATCACTTCCACCACTTCCACTTCACTTGGCTCTTTTTATACAAAAAATTAGAGAATCAAATAAGAAGCAAAGGAGTGAGTTAATCATTATAATATTATTATTATACTTTATCGTCTTCCTAATTCTTAGACAATTAGCCTTTTATGCATTCAACCTCAACTCTCAACGTCTCACCGTGAGATGATCATAATGATGTAGTAGTGTGTGGTGGTAGTTGAAGTCGAAGTGGAAAAGTCTTCTAGTGTTGGTTATAGTTATGGTATGAATAATACTAGCCCATTTATTGCAAATTATAAACCCTTCTTCTCATCTTATCATCTCAATTGCATACATGCAGAAATAATAATAATAATAATAATAATACAAATAATAATCACGACATTTCTACTGATATCCTTACTTACCTACATGACGATGATGTGATGGATAGTGGTGGTGGTAGTGATATAAAAATAATAATCATATTACTTTCTCCCTTCGGATATTCTATAGGCTATTATAACATTGTTATTATTCAGTACAATAAATTAGGGTTTATTTAGAAGGACTTAAAAAATCTTTTTAGAGTATCAGGTGCATTGTTGTCTTGTATTCTTGTATGCATGTTTCTATTTGTTGGATTATTATAACAATGTATGAAACTGAGTGCACTACAAGTATCATCATCATGTCATGTCATCATCATATTATCAGTTTTGGCTTCGGCTCATCTTTGCAATTCTATTTTGTAATAAATAAGCTCAGTTGAGGTTTTTAAATTGGGAATTTAATAATAATATTTACTTCCTTGTAGTCATATAAAATTTTTGATGCCAGGACAGGAAGAAAAAATTATAATGAAGTGCATAAGTCTTGTCTGCGGATCGTTCATTTATCTTGAGGAATAATTTTTTGAATTTTTTTCAATGTCTCCTGGGTATTTACCTTTGAGACACCCTCAAGGACCTGACCTTCTGACCTAACTCACGATTAAATAAAAATACTCCTCTTTAGAAACAGGGGATAAAAAATTGGCAATAAATTTTAAGGAAATGGTTTCACGGCACAAGCATGCTACATAATTACGCTGTCAAATTTTTATCTTTTGCGAGTTTTTAAAACACCAAACCAGCAAACCCGTTAGGGTACCAGTAAATACTTTTGACAGTGTCGGGGAGACTTTTGATAGCGGCAATTCGGTAACATTATTACCGAAGAAATATACTTAACACGGAATACTTTATTGTCTTCCAGCTTGTATTCAATCCCTTTTTTAAACATGCTTTGCCATCCTACGTTTTTCATAATTGTCCTCTATTATCCACCAACAATAGTCAATTTCATCAATACAGTTTAATTGATTTGTCAAATTAGCATTTCACTAACAATTTATAATTATCATTAGTCAGCATTCGTGTCAACAGCATCTATTTCAAAATCTTTTCTATTTTAGTACAAAAATCAACTGATCTCTAAGCAAATCATCAAATCAACCACAGGCATCAAACCATTCAAACCTATCAATCTTAGTTTCTTAGCAATACTTTAATCAAATTAATAATCTCCATTGATATCTAAACCTAAATGTCCAATTTACCTGAAGAAGCATACACTAATAATTAATCCCTTTCACACATTTTAGGAACATTAACTACTTTATTTCCTGCTTTATGAACTTTGTTTTTCTTAAATTAATGGTCACAATACTTTTTTGGCATACCATTCTTGAACATGACGTTAAACTAAAACTAATTGTAAGTCAAGCGTTTTAACAATTTAATGAACCATGCTAATTTCATAGTGTTTTTGTATGTTTCATCTCATCGTCTCTATTTTTTTTGTTTCCTTACTCTTCACTCTTAATCAAGTCTTAACCCTCAACTTACAAATAAAGATTATCCTCAAAGATAATCTTTATTTAGTAATTCATTTGGATGGGACACATGGTTGTTTATTCATCAAATCAAAAGTTTTATTCTACGCCTTCAAAAGCTAAAACGATTTGTTCATCAGGCTCAACATTTGTATTTCAAACGTGTCTCTCTCGTTCAAATAATCTCTTGCCTTAGTCAGTATTACAAGTACAAGGTGATGTACTTATTAAACAACAAAATTCACTCATATTGGTGATAGTTACTTATGTGAGTGAGTACAAGTAAAATCACGCATCTCAATCAATAATTAAAAATGAATGAGATTAAAATCTCTCACCCTCTCTTATACAACATAACTCTTGAGAGGAAGAGTGAAAATGGCTTAAAATATTCAAAGAGTGAAGAAAGTGTGTCAATAGTTCAAAACGCTCATGTTCAAAATGTTGAAAATCCTCAAATGCAACTTCACCCTTCGTCTTTAACAATGAAAAATTATTAATAATTCTTCTATTATTAATACGGGCATTCACTTTTGATTTTTATTTCTATTCACTCACTCATAATCACACCTTGATAGTTAATTATCCCTTAAATATTTTCTCTTTAGCTAATTAATCTATATTTGACAGCTTCTCTGTATCTACATGTATATAAATGACATCCTGCTATATTCTCAACTGTGTACAAACTTTGGGCTAGGTTTTATATATTCATCGTTCTTTAATACATTTGTCAGACTAACAGCTTGTTAAAACTTCTGGCCATTTACAAACACATAACACAACAGTATAGACAGAGAATCTTTAGTTAGAAATTTCAATTTATTACAGGATATTAGTTTCTTGTACATATTTCATGAACAGTTTATATTACATATTGGCTTGTTTTTAAAAGCCCATGCAGAAACAAAGATTTCGAGATAGGATGATGGAAATCTCTATACCTAATTTAATATTTTGTTATCCTCTTGTATTAATGATGCTTATGATGTGATGATGGTGATGATGGCATAAAGCACCCTCATCTAAACAAAAAAAACCCTTATCAAAATTTTTCGTGGCTAATCAACCAATTAAGACCCCATCGGTCATCAACTTCACTACCAAAAGACTCATCTTGAAACTTGGACACTTTCAATGTTCAATAACAAAAGAAAACAATGGGGAAATTGTTGAAAGATTACATTCGTTTTTTAAATGCTCTGAGTTTTACTATTCCTGTAGGTTTTGAAATTAACAGAGATTATTATTATTTATTTTTGGATTCTTACAAAGGTGTTCATTCATAAATTATGGAAAAGTAATATTTTATTAAATCGTTGACACTGAATTAGCTTCCTTGGGAGCTTAGAAGTAGTTTGGAAGGGACAGCTAATTCCTCAGTGGGAGGGAGGAATGTCAAATGTCATTATTAAACGATGCACCACCAGAAGAGAATGACAAGAGTCGATTAAGACGACATTTTAAAAATAAATTATGGTCAGAAATATGTGAAGAATTTATTATGGATATTAGTGGAAATTTGCCTTTATATTGAATAAATCTCTCATGAGTATAAAATAGGAGTAAGATCCCTTGTAAACTCTCAGAAGAACTAATTCTCTATATTTAGTTTTACTTTTTAAAAATTACAAAGTATTTTAAAATGTCTATTCAAGTGTCTATCCATCTATCTAAAATTTGAAAATGTATGAATGGATGAATAAATAGAGATTACTTATCACACATTCAACAATTCAGCATCATTCTCATCATCGAATTATTATCACTTATGTTCATGTGGGGGATTTTATAGAAATAATGTGCTAGTTTAGTTCAAGTATTAATAGTTTTCTCTTGAGACAAAGGCCTTGTAAAGTGTGGGTGCGGCAGTTAGATAAAAATAGTTTTTTGGTGTTTAAATCAGTAGCATCTAATCAGCTTATTTTTTTTCAAAGTATTCAAAGGGTCACGTTTCCCTTAAGGGACTTGATAAGGGATTTTAATTTGAGCAAACACTCCCTCAAAATCATTCCATCTTTCGCCCAAACAGCATAAAAAGTTAAGGTCACAAAATTTATAAGCAATTTTTCTTCGTATTTCTAAACATATTACTTGATTATTGCCAAGTTCAATGTACATTTGATTTCTTCAGTGAGGCAGATATAAACAATTTCTAATTTGTACTTTTCTTAATATTATCATCATCCATTTATGTTTTTTGTACTTTTGAATATGTCCAAATTTGTCTGGATTAGAAATCCCGTTTGGTTGAGGGTTTTCAATAAACTTTTCATTTCATCAGAGTTATAAATATCACTTTTGTATTTATTTTTACATTCTTTGATGTGATATGTAGAAAAATGGAGTGAGTCACCAAACTGATTTTGAGTGCCATAGTCAGTCACATATAAAAAGTGACATTAGTAAAGATCCTTGAGAAGATGCAATTTATTATTATTTATTTGTTATTTGTGTGAGAAATCTCTCTTCCTATTCAATTCAAAGTTAATACTAGTTTCAATCTACCTTTTTGTATACCTTACGTATGCAGTTTATTGTACTATTGTATAGATTCTTTTTATAACTCAAAGTGCCATATGGGTGGTGGTAGTTTTATTCCATTTTTGTTGTGCTATTACTCTTATCATCCGTATTGATTTGTAAAAAACGATTTGTAGCTTGAATAAATATAAAAACTGAATTATTACTAAGAATGACGTGACATGGACACACTATAATATGTCTAAGAATTTAAAATTTGTAGTCAAATATCATTTTCATGCGTCTTCGAACTCCACAATAGGTACTGGGTTTTTACATCCATCCATTTTCTTTAATTGGTGAGGAAAATGCATCACATAAAGGTACTATGTGTAGTATGTTTTAAGTACCCTTAGCTCATCACATTGAGATCAGTCTTGTGCTTCGTTGTTTAGACCTGGACCCTTCAAGTCTCTTTCTTACAATTGTATTGTGGGAGAAGGTAGAACCCAGTAAATTTACCAAGATGCTGAGATATTCCAAAAGTATGGATTGCAGTTGCTAATAATGGTCAAAGTGACGGATCACGAGGCATTAAATTGCCCTTAGAGTCCCAAAAACGTAAAAAAGGCTCCAAATCCTTAAAAGTCAGAAAATTCACCTAAGCCCTAAAACAGATAATAATGCCTGCCTTCCCAAGTTCCCAGCAGCCCTACCATTTTAACCTAAACATTCGTAGCTAAATTACTGTTTACTAGTAACAATTTAAATGCCCAACACAGTCAGAACAATACAAATTTAAAACCAATTCAAGATTTAAAAGATGATATGACTTTTTCCAAATCCAAATATGCTATTCATTCATCCAAACCTAAACAAATACCAAAAAAAGTCAATAAGCAAGAGAATTCAATTCAATATTCTCAAACTAAAGTTATACATCATCTCTACCTCTCTCACTTTCATTCGTCAACAAATAACACATAAGTCTTCTTCATTCAATAGCAAAAGAAACCTTTTAAATTACTAAATGTCCTTTAAAGAAACACCATAATACAACATGCCCCCTTTATTAATAAACAAAGTTAAAAAAAACTTTAATAATGGCAACAACCAAATCAAATAATATGTCATTGCATACATCTCTCTGTTTGTTAATAAAATTTTCCGGATTTTTTTCATACTCACTAAAAGGCATATAATTATGACAAATATGAAGGTTTGAGTGTAATTTATCCAAAAATCTTAAGAGGAAATATAATTAGTGGCAGGTAAATCTTCTTCTTCCCTAGTTTCATTTGTCAGTGTGAATGAGTAAAATGTAGACGAGATGTTTTGTTCTCTCTTTTGTGTCACTCCTCACGGTCAAATGCGTTTAACAAATTACAAGGACTTTTTGAATTTAATTTAAGCTAATAGAAATTAAGGTAACAATACTTAAGGTAGCAGAAGTTGCATTATTATTATTTGCATCTATTTCCTAATTTTTATCAAGGGGAACGATGTACTTTTAAATAGATAAAGATGACATGTCAGTGTGGAAATACTCTCTTTAAAATCTACATAATATTATGACGAAATGAGATGAACAACTGGGGGAATTTATTGAAAATTTTGAGATTTTTTTATTTACATTCGTATAAAGTAACGGTCGTGTTACACCTAACACTAATGCTGTTACTACATTCACTGATTCCAGACGTTAAACCTTGTAGAGGTTTGCGAAATACCGTTTTTCTGTAATAAGTCCCCTACCATCTTCATCAACTTATGAAATAAATAATAAGTAAAATGTCCTTGTTGTCTTTTCTAAGCGTCTTTTCAGGAGAATTTTTAAACACACAAAACTACATTTTTACGAAAATCGATTAATTCTTAAAATCAAAAACCTAAAATATTTTGTTTATCTCATTTCTACGTTTCTGCTAACATTCTTAGCAGGCAAAAGTACTGAATACCAATATAGTGTCCCCAGGCTGCTAAAAACATTTTAAGAATGAAATATCTGCTTGGTCCTCGGCACACAGACATATAGAAAAGTAAATGAAAACGTAATAATGCAATAATGCAATAAACATAAAATATTTGAATGAATTTCGATGTGATAATGATGATAATGATGATAACAACAATAATAATAAAGACCCTTGCGAATTGTGACAAATTGGTGAAAAAAGCAAAAAAAGAAGCCAGGGGAACTTTTTTTGTGAAATTTAATGAGGCGTGTTAAATCAGGTCTTTGTGTATTCAAAATGGTAATTGTAATAGCCATACATCATAGTCGTACATAACTTAAAGTGAATTTTTACTGTATTTAGGTAGTTAACTGATCATAATAATAGAAAAGTCACATTGTGTATGTGTGTGATGTACGAAGGTCCTTGTCCTGCTTGGTCATGTGGATCTTTAGCCAAACCAACATGACACAAAAAATTTGCATAAAATATAAATCTATATCGGTTCAAGGACGTTTTAAGTACTGTCATTATTATCAGGCCACTACCACTAATTTTTTTGGAATTGAGTCTTTACTTAGCGGTGGTTTTAGCATATTTTGATGGAAATCCTTCATAAATATTGTGATAGAATTTTATTAGTTTTATAGCTGATTTCGAACGGCTTGATGATTTTGAAGTTGAAGGCAGGGCTACAAGCCCATGCGGTTGCTATAAAACTTTTGATTGAATCGGCAGAAAGGAATCCCACTATCCCACACTTGCTAAAACAACCTAAATTTATCAGAAATCTCACCAAGCTGCTGATCCCAATACTTTTCTGACGATGGCGTGGGGTTGAAACTCCAAAATTTCTATTAAAAAAACTCTTTGAATTTCATAATTTATGAACGTCTGGCAAAGGACGGCCATCGCTTTGGCAAAAAATCAATATGTATGCATGTAAATATCAAGAGTACAAACAGAACTTATTAAATACGGCATATATCAGAAAATGATTGGAAAAAAACAAACAATTTACTTATTTATTTGCCTAAATAGTAGTACTGTACAGGATAAACATTTTAAAATAATTTACTTAAAAGCCCTTGACTTAATCAGTGTTGAAATTGAAAAGTCTCTACTGTCATAAGATTATCTCCTTCTCATCCTGTTTTTTATTTTAACTGCCGGACACGAGACACATGGAGGTTGCACATCTTCATCTCTTGTCCTTATGACATGCTTAAAGCATTATTATTATCTGATTGTTGATTCTAGTTTAAAATGCAATTTCATCACAAATTGCAATTTACAGGCACGACTTAGTTTTATATAAGTTTTGAGATTAAAAGATCTTCTATTTTGAAGGATTTTATTAAGTTCAATCGATTTTTTGTGATAATTTTACTTCTACCCTTAATGAGAAGAGTATTTAAAGTAATTTAAAACGAGATCGCTTAAAGAAATAGTTGTGCAGTAAATGTTGAATTCTTTTGGAATTCCAGAAATAAAACAGAGCATGCATGACAAATCTACATAAAATTAAATGGCTCTTGGAATGTAAACTGATTGAAGGTTTAAATAATATTTTAATCTACACGTGAATAAGGAAGTTCTTGAGATTCCAATTTTTGCAATTCAAGAAAACTAAAATTTTCTGATTCATAAATTAGTAAAACAAATTAATCTAAACCTGGAAGAACTATTGTTGAGGAATACATCTTTGTCAGCTTTATCATTCCCATCACTATTTATCCTTATAATTTTGAAATGAGATACCTCAATCTACTGCCACTGACACTCACGCTAATTAAAGAGGCTTTGAAGAACAAAGATGGTAAAAGATGATACACGAGTTAGGCCGCAGGGATGGAATAAAACTTAATCACACAAAGCTTCAACGTAAGAAGGCCGCAATTACAGAGAAGGGACCCTCTAATAACTAATAGCAAATAATAATAATATTAAATTATTCAATCATAACATGGGATGTTCATTAAGTCCCTTATTATTATTTATTATTACTATTATCTTTTCTAAAAAGTCAAAGTGTGTTTGTGATGAGCACACAAAGTCACAACGGGACAGAAGGATTTGCAACTTGCAAGCGATCTACTCCAACCTCTTTGCAAATAAGGATCGTTCATAAATCCTGTTACACTAATAAAGTTCAGATTGACAAACAAACAAACAAGGAAGCTCAAGCAAAACAGCCAAAAAGGGAAAAACGGAAGGGTTTAAGCTAACTTTTAAAGGGACCGAAGGACCTGCCGTAGATAAAGGCCCTGCGAACCTTTCAATTAACGATTTATACAAGTAATATAGTGCATCCATGTGGAATCAAAGTAGCACACGTAGTTAATAAACCATCCTTTTCATCTTGGCGAATTCAATCCCAAAGTAATACCAACAGCAGCATCAATAGTGCAGCAGTATTAGTACCAATTATGCATTCAAATGCATGAAATTGCAATTAAAGGTTTCATTCTTAAGTACCTTTTGAGTTATGCAAAAATACAAATGCAGTGTCATTTGAAGTTACTTAGTTGTCCATTTCAGTACTGAGATGAGGCTATGTTTTGACAAATTCAATTTCCTTGCAAGTACTATACTCTTCAAAGTATGATAGAATACCATAAACAGAGCACAAAAGTGTTGAGATTCTCTTTTATTATTCAAATGATATAATGCAACTTTAGTCAGTTGGATTTTGCAATAGGATGACATATTCTCGATAACCAAAAGCTAACTAATTTTATTTATTCAATGACTATTTCAGATTTTAAAGTGTTTTACTAAATACATATTTAGGGCATTCAATATGGCTCTAATATGCATTAGTACAACAATCGGAAAAAATGGAAATGCCACTACTGCACTAACTATTCTTTCAATTGGGGATTTGGTTTAATGCAGTATTGGACCTTTCATAGATCCACCAATTCAAAACATCAGCCTTTGGAAAATGGGTACATACCTAATTTTGAAACATGTGAGCGGTTGAGCTTAAATAATTACGAATTAAAATCTGAAAAACAATTTAAAGTTGCCGTGTTAATGTCAAATGGAATTGTGGCGTAAAAAAGGATCGGCAAATAGCTGTAGGAAAATACGGTTCAAAATGCATTTTTGCATTTTCTGCTGTGGTTTTAAAAGTGTGCGACTGACTCTCATTCAGACACACAAAAAGAGCACAAAAGCTCCAGAGCAGAGTATTATACGACCTCTTAACTGCATTTAATTTTTGTACACGCATATTTTTATTCAATATTACCTTACGCTTGCAAAATGTACTCAAATAAATCATGCTATTAAATAGCATCATTATTTAAATTTCCATCATCGCCTCCGTTTTTGTACCAAAAAACGGGCATGAATTTAAGTCGGATGTTTTATCCTACATAGTCCAATAATCTGTAACATATCGGAATAAAGGGTTTCAGCCCC
Source organism: Isotoma decorata (assembly GCA_034698605.1). NCBI lineage: Eukaryota > Metazoa > Arthropoda > Collembola > Entomobryomorpha > Isotomidae > Isotoma > Isotoma decorata. The sequence goes on from JAQGBU010000017.1 coordinate 59,370, forward strand.
CTCTCCGGGGTTTTTATACCTTATCTGATACCTGTGTCAAGATTGCTCTTATTAGTGAAGACCAATGGCTGCAATTCAACAGGGCTTGAGAAAATGGTATGGACCTACGGGTCTTCATGCAAAATCACAAAATTTAGCTTTCAGATCTTTAATTAAACTTTCGTTAGATGGAAATCAGTAAGGGTGACAAAATTCCTATCTGTAAATCTTCAGACGATAAAGCCATTGCAACTAATTACTACTAACGATAATGCCATTCAAAACTTATTACAGAGTACACCCTATAAAATAGTAGGACAGTGGCACTTTATCATTCAGAAATATCGAGATGTGATGTGAAGATTCTAAAATCTGAAGAACAAAATCACATCCGTCTGGTTCTTAAGTTGTTACATCCAAAGGTGTACCATGATATTATATGCACACATGATTGTACCATTTATGAATTACACGTTACAAGGTATACACATCAAATCCTTATTATTATTATTACATTTTGCATCAATCATTCTTTAAACACAAGTCTCTGATCTCCTCACTCACGGTCTCTTGTTCTATTCAAAGTATAAAGAAGATGTAACCAAGTTAAATAAAAAAAGAATCTTTTCAAATCAACAAATTATTCAATCTCTCATTGCATCCAACTTCCCTTTGACTTTTGTAAATAAAAAACCGAAAGGAGAATGAGATGAGGAAGGAAACTATTCTTTAAAGCTTTTTCTTTTTTAAAAAGGTAAATGACAATAACAATAGAGCATTAAAAGAGAGACAAGAGGATGAAACCATAAGTAGCAGAAATGTAAGTAAAGATCAGGAAATAACACTTATTAGGATATTTAAAGAGTTTTTTAAAACACATGCAAGGGTTACGTAATCATCATCATCATTATTAAAGTGAGATGTATTTTTACATTTTTATACAACTCCGAGTTCCAAGTATTTTCTTCTTTTTTGTTGTGGCGGAAATTTGCAATGGTGACGAGCTTAATTCTTTTTATTGTTGTCACTTGAAGCAAGAATTTAGATCAATTTAATTTAATTGAGAGATTCAGGTACTTTCAGGTAGGTCTTATGTCACATGCTCTACTACCAAACTATACCACTTGTACTTTCCTTGCACTACTTTTTGACATTTGTGCAAAAGGCAATTTGACAAAGGCAGTTGGATGTGTGACAGGTTGACAATCTTCAATTGCAACTTTACTTCAATTTTGGGCTATTAGCAATATTCATTCTAATCTTAAATAATGGTCGAGTGGCTGAATGGGTCATAGGGTACAAGACAGAATTCAATGCATATTTAATATTTATACACCACCAAATATCCACTTGAGCTTATCATAAAACTAATGGAGGCTTATCATCTAATGAAATGATTAACTTCATAGGTGGAAATATTTTATTTCTTATTTGACTTCAGAAGACTGGAAGGTAGACTTTATTACATTTAGTAAGGAACCTATTTTAGTGTTTTTCTAGTTAATTTCGCAGGATATGCAGTAAATGTTATCACATTATCACATTAAGTACAATAATGAAAAGATTTTGCAATTTAACTGTAATGCTATAGTAAAAGTGTAAAACTAAATAGAAAAGAGGTTTGAGATATTCGGAATGCCCCAACCGGTATCCCAGTAGTACATTAGTCACAGGTGCATGTACTACTTGCATCTCGCATGAGGCAGGTTGAGACTACTGCACTGCATTTGCATTTCAAGTATGAGTTCTTGTGATACTGTGAGAAGGCCGAGTTTCATTCTGCCTCAGATTGTGTGTGTCTGCCACTGCCTAACAGTTGTATTTCACTTGAGATTTTTGATATTCTCACGTTCCTCCAGCTTTCTATCCCAGCCCCAGCCGACCGACTCATCCAACCCGACTTGACTAGAAGAGCTTGTAATCTTGGGACTGGAGCACGTGGGGCAAGTGAGACGAGCTGAACTTGCACAAGAACAGCACAGTTTGACCAAACTTTAAGCCCTTTTGTCTTCTTGCTAATCTTAAAATAATAAATCTTAAAATCTAAAAAATCTAAAAATCTTAAAATAATAATTCTTATCCAAATCCATATTTTCCTGCATGAAAGCATCATATAACTATTTTTATTATAGGTACTTCAAAAAATCACAATCAGAATTGGAAATACACTTCAATAAATGAAGACAACAATAACCATGATGTAAACTGAACTGACAAAGAAAAAGTTTCGTCACTCTAACAATATGATTGACTGACTTGAGGACTGCATAATATTCTTTAGTGGTTAAATTGGTTATTGTCCATTATTACATTAGCCAAGGGACAATAGGACAGGGTCACCAGCATCATTATCATTACATCCATTATTCTTCGTCTTCATTTAATCCCAAATACCATTTCTTCTCATATTAAACAGACCAATAAATAACAATCCGGTCTCAAAGCTTGGTCTTCAGATAGAAAATAAAATGACACAATTGAGGTCCTACGAATGTCGAAAATCTGCTCAAAGTGTCTCTTTTGCTGACATTAATGTTATATTTCCTATACTTATACCTAAATATAATCCATAATCCACTATGACCACCAAGATCACCACCATTATCAAAGTGAGTGCATCCGTTGTGGTTAAAAAATGTCTTTGAAGGATTAACTAACGACGAAGAGTGTATTATCAGAATGACATGCTTTTTTATTTGATGATCACTTGCTGCTATATCGTATTATGAATGAGATTTAGGCATTTAATTTCATGGACTCGTTTATGTTTTTTGCAATACAATAAAGAACACCAAAACGAACGGTCATGAATTTAATTTACACATCAAATACGCATAATATATAAACTGTTCAGTTTTCAAGGATATGATCATAAATGATGGTAAGCATCAAAAATGAGGGAATACCTTGTCAAAAAATGAAAAATAAAAGCTTTTTGACGTTCTACATTATATGCTTTGAGTGGAATTTGAAATCAAGAGAAATTACTTAATAATGTTTATGAACAACCACTAATTATGCGTGTAAAATTCGAAGGTTTTTTCCCCAAAGTGTGTGAGAATTTTATTGCTACGTACGTAAAAAAATGTAAGAGATTGTTATTAATTATGTTGAAAGAAACACTTAGTTTTTAATTTTCAAATCATGTATATTTGTACGAATTAATCCAATTGAAGGTGTTAGGTTAATAAAGACCTCTTCAGTTTAGAATGGATGGTGTGCTCATTGCATGGACAACGATGGAATTTGAAATGTCAACACTTAATCAGTGTATAAACCTTGACCCGATGATGATGATAATCGATTTGGTTTATTATTTTGTCACGATTAATTAGCAAATGTCAAAATAAACACATTTAAATATTTAATTAGCTCCAACTTATGTTTTTGTTAATCAGTGAAAGTGTTTACTTATAGGGTGTCCAATGCTTCATTGTTGCGTCAGAGATATAATTTCATGTGCATTCCTTGGGTTAATTGTTAAGCTTAATTTTCTTAGATCTCATTTTATGGTTGGAAAGCTGCTAGTTGGTGGAGTATGAATATGAATACATATAATAATAATACTAATTAATTATATTTGAATTAGTTAGTGGCACGGACACAGGTCATCCCATAGTTTAATCAGATATTATTGCTAGCAGTTATTTAAATGTAGACTTCACTTAATAAAATATCCTTCCGAAAAATGTAGTTTCAAAATGTTCACTCCTTTTTAGCCCGAGCCTAGGGCTTATGAGCCCGGTATGTCTGTCCGTCTGTCTAACAATAACTCAAGAATACTTTAACCGATTTGGATAAAATTTTGACCACGCCTATATTTAGCAAACCAGGAACCGAGTTCGAAGATGGGTAGGGCAAGTCAAGTGGTTGGCCCGTGGGGGCCTAAAACCCCCACCGGTCATGTAATTTACGCTCTTTTTTGAAAATGGTCATAGAAAGCTGAAAGGCATAAAAAATATTGACTATACATTACATTTGTAGCCAAACTCAATTTTTATGTGACTTGAATGACCCAACAGGGTGACCCCCACTGGTTTCTGAAATTCAATGTGGAAGCTGAAGGAATAATACCTGGCTCGGACTAAATCAAGCTGCACAGGAAAGTTTTATTTCTAAAATTATAACGTAGATAAAAAAGAATTTTGCAGTACTCGAGTCTCATTTTCCTCTTAAGTCTCATCCAGCAGTCTCAATCGTCTCAAAGTCTCAACAAGAAGGCAACATAATTCTCAACAAATGCTAGGAGAAGAGTGAACAAAGTGAGACTGTCAGTCAAACAAGTCTAAATGAATAGAAATGAAATGAAGAAGGTGGTGGTGGTCAGGTAGGGTCTGGTGGTTTTGACTGAATGCCAGCAACTGCTATGTCCTCTTTCAATCCAAACTACAAACTAGAAATCCTTTACACCGCAACACTTGAAACTATTGACATTTATTTTTCTACTAGTAATAAAAGCAACTTGCACGTGTTCTTCTGAAAGTTTACCAACAATCTAGAAGAATCACTACACACTAAACATTAATTATATTGTGAGCATTTAAAATTTAAAGAGTTAAATAGATGGATTTAAAGAAGGCGGATCAATAATACACAATATTATATTGAAAAGTTGCACCGTGAGCAGTTATTATTTATTATCATCACTCCATTCCACAATCAACAATTGACAACAATATCACATATTCTGTATTCTTCCTCCTCCTGTCACCTGTAATAATAATAAAATATCGCAGGTAAGACATCACACATTGACTACGTCACATCCTCATTGTTACATTATTTCGAATTAAATTTTAGACCAAGAGTCATTCCATATACTGTATATTATTCTTGTGTTGATTGCATGCATGCATTTTCTTCCGTACTAAGGTACTGAGAGTCGGTGGCCAAAACGGGGCCGGTGGCCAATTTGCCGTCGCCGAAGGCGACGGCAAATTTTTTGGGTCGGTGGCCGAACAAAAATTGCCGTCGCCGAAGGCGACGGCTAATTTTTTGGGGCGGGGGCCAATCAGGACCGTGGGCCGAAGGCCCACGGTCGGCTTAGGTCGGTGGCCATTTCTCTGAGAGTCGGAGGCCACTGGGAAGAAAATGCATGCATGGTTGATTGTTTCACGAACATCAAACATAAGGTAAATTCCAGTTCATGAGATACATTTCATATTTATTTAAACTTGTCTACTGACAAAACTCATCATGCTAAGTTAGTTGTAAAATTATTGGTTGTTGGTGTGCAGTACAGTGAAAAGAACTAGGAGTAAATAATTTAGTAAATGTGAAATGTTGAATGTAAAATGTAAGTTGTCAGTTGTAAAAAATATAAAACAATAATTAATAATAAATTTTGTTTGGGTTCGCAGGCGGAGTAGACAAATATTTTGATTATTGGGTGTAACCATGAAGAATGTCATTATGTCGTTGGCTAAAAAGAACGTTATCCAAGGATTCATTCAAGATGACTATGTCCCCACATCCGAGCAGCAGATCGTCAAATACGTTCAAGGTACATATTTTTTAAAGGCAATGGGATTGGAAGCCGTAATCATTCCAAATGACAATTAAAAATGATTAAATCCGTATCTTAGGTCGAGGTAACAATTTGCACATAGTGGAATGTCACAATGGGGAAACATTTCTAGTCTCCATGCCCAAAAAGTACCGTCAAATGGTATGGCTAAGGAAAGGAGATTGTATAGTGATTGATCCAGTCGTCGAAGGGAATAAAGTGAGAGGAGAAATTAACTGTCTAATTCCATCCCACTGGGTACAAGAACTCATTAATAAATCTCAGTGGCCGCAACAAGAACTTGGTCAACATTCCGATGAGGATACTAGTAAAAGTGAAGAGATTAATAAACTAAAAACATTCTTCCAATGTGACTCGAAGGAAGATAGAGATTCTGAAGAAGATGATATGTGGCCTTCAAGTGGTGACGACGAAACTTCTGAAGAAGAAGAGGAAAGCAACGAAAGTGAAGAAGAGGAAGACAAAAATAAGGAAGATGAAAAATCCATAGATAATGATGATGTCGAAAAGTCCGATAAATTGTGTGAAAACCCTGCTGCCGTAGAGGAGACGTCACAACAATGAAATTATTGAAGATTTTTATCAGGATTTTGACCTCTTATTGACCTTGATTGTTGAACAACGTGAAAACAAGTACCTCAAGGTATGCATTAAAGGATCAAAAGCCAGATGTATTAATAGTAATTTTAAATTTATTAACTGAGCAACTATCTAAAATTGGTATAATTTTTCTACGATTTGCAGCTTTTATACAAGTGCATAATCATCATCGTCGATCTTCAGTTTGTTCAGCTCTCGCAACCAACCGCAACTCGCAACGGAAAAGCTATAAAATTGTTTGAAATATTTAATTTTCAAATATTTTTCACATTTCAATTTTGTTACAAATCTATGTTCCGAATACACGCAGAATAATAATCCATATAATATATACAACAATATATATAAATGCCAAATCAAATAATGTGAGTTTCATCCAGTCCACACTCGTTTTCATTAAAATACTTTCCCCCATCCTCTGTATTAACAGTACTAGTCTAGAATGTAGGTGCACAATATGCACTTCAATAATGAATCAATCAAATATATCACTTTGATCGAAATACATTAAGTAGTAAATCAACCGCGTTCAAAAATGAACATGAAAATCCTGTGATTTTGGTATGAAATATGTATAGGTGTTTGTTACTTGATTCCTTGAAAGAAGTAGGTTTTAACGGACTGCATAAAGATTGTAGCATAGTAGTAGAGAGCCGGGTTATTGGGGCCTACAACACGGTCTGTACTTTTATATTAAAAGTGATAGCTTCGATTTTGCCACACCCATCACAGTACAATTGGTAGAAGGGGAAACGAGAAAAACAAGGCAGTCTGAGTGAACAGGGATCAGGGACAGGAGGGAGAGATTAGGGAATCAGTATTAAAGGTTGGACACTATTATTGGAGGCTAAGGAAAGGCTTCATTTTTAGATGCTGCTTCTTCCTTTTTGATTTTGTTTTGTTTCTTATTATGACATTGAGTGCAGTGCAATGTAGCAGCCACATTAATTTCAGATTCAGTAGCGTCATTGTTTTTTGTGACATGCATTATTGCATTGGAGACTGGTCGGAAGTTGTCAAAGCCGTAGGAATAGTGTCAATGTGCCCTTTATGCGAAGGACAAATAAATCCAATATATCATTGCATATGCCCTACCTGATCAGACAAGCGTGAGTTGAAAAATCTTTAGTTGTTTTGTGGTCCATGAAATTGATAGTGAAGCATACGAGATTAGAGTAGCAGTATTATTATTAGAATTATAGATTAGACATTTTAACATAACAAGGAAATAACAACAAAGCCAGTCTTAATGCGGAGTACGTAATTTTTCTTGTCTTTATTCTAATGTATTTATCATGATGACAGAATTTTTCGCTGTGTTATTTTCATACTGACTAACTTATTTGACTACCAAATATATCCCATTACAAGCTTCAATCATCATACAAGATACAACTAGTGTGTCGACAATATAAAATATTATAAAATTCAATTCAACGTAATACAATGTAAGTTAAGTCCATAAGTACTATTCTCAAGCTAATATCCAATCAATTTTTTGTACGATATAATGTGTACAAGTGTACAATATGATATTGCTTTAAACTCAAGTGACCAATTGTTACAAGTTTTTTCTGACTGCCGATTGATCAACATGTAATTACCCCTGTACCTGAGGAAGTTTTGATTTATAAATAACAATACAAATAATATCTGAAAAACACCCTCGAGGAGCGAGTTCCAGGCTAGGAAAATGTGTCTTGACAAATGCACTTTTATGATCGCAATTAATGGTTTCTACGGATTAAACTAAATTGCTTTCATAATCTTTGCGCGTGTTATCCCTACCTTTTAACTGATTTATACTGTGACACAATAAAACTTACAAGTAGTACCAAGTACCAGTAAAAATGAAATTGTGCAATAATAATATTAGCAAGTAAACTTAGCTAAGCAATTAATAAATTCGAGGTAAAGAAGTAATAAACTCTACGGGGAAAACCTAAAAAACGTAAATAGCGCAGTTCAAGCATAATAACGAAGGAAACGTCCAATATACTTCATAGACATAAGTACATACATACTAATCTGGGTTTTAAAACCAAAATACATCATCATTTAGAATTTCTCAACAAGTCCCGTCTAAAATAGCTCTGCACATTTAATAATTACCAACTCATGTAACAACTACACACGTTAAAGCTGAACTATCCCGTATGAAACACTTATAAACAACTAAGGAATAATTTTGTTCCTCTCAGACTTAATTAACGATGCACTCACCAAGGGACAAAGTTCTGAGGGATGAAATTTCATAGATGATGATGATGATTTCTTAGATTCTTGATCTGATGATGACTTTGTTCCAAAAAAGCAGTAGGATAAGGCTCAGCAGGTCCCCAAAGTCTTCATAACACCGGTAGAAATACTAGCCCATGGAATAAGCCCAAGAAAACTCCGACAGTCAGTATCTAATCAATTTAAAATATAAATTGAAATTAGCTAGGCATATAAAATCATGGTTTGTGCTTACATTTTATTTTACAATGCTTAACCTTAAAAAAGGACTTGAAGGGGACAGATGCCAGAATTAGACGAATGATTCCAAGAAAACAGAAAAGGGCTGACCATTCCCTTACCTACGGCATCAAAATACCAACTGTCCATTTGTCCAGTTTAAATTACAGACAAGTGTTAATCTTTGAGTATACTTTTTACAGTACACATAGCAAATAATAGATACATTATCTAGGAATGTTATTTACATGTCAAAAAGGGTTCGCATGTCCTTTCTATTTAGGTCAGCTCCTTTTCCTCTTTTTGCGTTATTCAAAATTCCGTCTGTAAGACGAATTTTCCTGGTCTGAACGTTTAAAACTCGTTCCTCGACGGTGTCCTTCAGATACTATTTTTATTATCATTATTTACGAAATTAAAAGTTTCTCAGCTACAAGTTGAATGTGAGGACCGTGTCTATTTGGCAGTGACATGACAACTACGAGGTGTAATTCCAAAGGGTGAAAATGACCGACTGAGTCCCCTTAATTGATGCTCTTGGGTAAATAAGCAACTCAGGCTAACATGAGACAAAGAAGGTAAAATGAGTCGGTCAGTTAGTTGACAGACATAAAGATACCCATTATCATAGTCAAGACGGCAGAAGAGAAACGACTAAGAGAACAATGACAGTCAAATAATATTCATGAAATATTTAAATCCAAATTAATCAAGTACATTAGCATGGAGACAGAAACTACATAGGGACATGAAACAAAGAGCAAAACTTGGGACTCTTCATTTTGAGTAAGATCATAAGAATTGTTGGGTTTATACTCTTTTCTTAAATGAGCTTAAGTAGCAACTAGCTTTAAAATTAAACTTAACTACAGAGTTTCATTGTTCATTCCAAGCAATTGAACAGAGGGATATTAAATGAGAAGAGAAATGCCGTGATTAGAATTCATGCAAATTGAGATTAGAATGACTAGATGCAGACGCCATTGGATTCTAGCCCTCTCCTTCTATAATTTGCATACCTGGAACAATGCGAAATTCCATCATCATCACCAGATTCATCCAGGTAAATTCCTAGCCTAGTGCAGTGGGTTTCCATCTCAAATTTCTATGCAAAATTCCATTTCATGTGATGTGATCCAGATTACGGAAGTCAGTGGTGGTCGCAGCCTAATACACAGTTGCCTTTTACTTAAGATTAGTTATACTACAATGCAATGTAGCCTGCCTACACCACTATCCTCATATCAATTAAAAACCCCATCATCATCCTATCTGGTCTACCTTCTGCTCTCTCTCTTCTATTCAATTCACACGAAGAAACCACCCAAGAAGTAGAGGCCATTCTGTCATCTCACTCTCAATCACCGTATGGACTTAATACAACATAGTAACCCCTTAACCTTATGACCCCTACTTACTAAAAGGGACCATGAATAGAGGCGGATCTTGAAGGAAGGCCTCTGCTGCGGCCCTCTCGACCCCACTCTGCTCTCTAACTTTTTGACATTTTGTATTACAGAGGATTTGACAACATTGTAGTTGCCGAAGTGACTCGAAGAACTCTTCGGCTCTTTTGAGACCAGGCATGTTGGGTCATCTTGAGAAGGGGAAAAAGCCGGCTAGGACATCCAACTCCTTCTTTCCGTCGTCAACCCTGAACGTGTGCACAGCTCTCATCTGCTCCTTCTACATCTTCTTCAGTTTCCAGTTTTCATCAGTGAATTTAATCAGTGCTTCTGAACCCTCTTGTTCCATTCCAACATCCGCATCAATTATGTCTGGAGACGCTGAGCGAGAGCAGACCTTCATCATGGTCAAGCCTGATGGAGTCCAACGAGGTCTTGTTGGCGAAATCATCAAGCGATTCGAACAAAAGGGCTTCAAGTTGGTTGCTATGAAATTCATGTGGGTAAGTAAATCACAACTATCATCAATTATTACGGAATATTCAATGTCTACCCTCATGTCTTACAAGAATGAGGCCCTAGGCCCTAGTGCCCTAGGCATGGAAATGAGGCCCTAGGCTGATTTCTTCATTTCCATACGTACTTCCAACTTGCATCCATACGGGCTGGGTAGCCACAACTGCTATACTTTATTGTGCTAAAAGGATTTGGGTGCACATGTCTTGTTGGGCCGGCACAACAATGGCTGCCTAGGGTTAAAAATACAATTAAAGTCAATGATCAAGTGTTAAAGTAGGATTTTGGCCGTATGGAAAATATGGATGGATCATGCATGATGCACACATCAAATAATTTCATGAGCACTGTCAATTTGTAAAATATCAATGAGTAAGCAAGCAGTGAATGGACAACAGGACAGGAAATTCCATAATTAGCAATTAGCCAATGTTATATCAAACATTAAATTGAAATGAGTAAAAATGACACTCAGACTTAATATTTTTCATACCTTACAGTCTAGAATAATTTGCAGATATTATTCGATTGTTGAGGAAGCGAAAAATAGCACTTTTAAAGGAGAATTATACAATGTGCAATGAATGGGGAAAAAAATATTGTTAAGGCAAAACATTTAATCATGAATTATAGCTAATTGATTGAGGTTTCATATATTAAAGGATTCAATTAGTAGATGGTCATTACAGAGACCTTAGATAATATTAAAACTATTAATCGTGAAAAAGGTAAAGTACAAAGAAATTAGATAAACGCACTAGAATGACAGTCGCCTTCTGAATACAAGCTACAACACGGCAAGGTCAAGGTCAATTGAAGTAACCAGGAGACCGGATAGGCAGATATTTATAACATCTCCACTGTTTTTGGTTTTATGATACTAAGGACAGTAATATAATAAAAATCAATTTTTGTGTTCAATCATAGTCACTCACTCTGATAATTCCCTGGAGTCACGATGTCACGATCTCTAACCGAACCGATAAATGTCATGTTTTGCCAAGGACAGAGGAAGAACTTTTGCAAACTATAATCATAAAATCTAGTTCCCATTTATATATTGATTTATTTACATCACATCACACCGATGCATCATCGATTTTTGTTTGGCACAATTACGAAATTGCAATTAGATTATTAAGTGATCGATGAATTGATGGATTTTGCAAATGAAACCCTTGCGGTTAATTTCCATAAAAATCTCGAGTCTCCTCATCCTCACTCCCTGTCCCTACTACTGGTCTCACTAGTACAAAGTACTCCCTGACATTCGTCGCTGATTAAGCGTGAGGCATTAAAGTTAGTTAAATCACTCCAATTAGGCTAAAGATAAGTCTTTAGTCTTTTACGGTTGACTTGTAATCCACACGTTTGCTAATTATTAGACATCATCAGTTTGCCAGTATATTGTCGTAATGTGCAAAAATGTTATCATGTATCATAGTTGAGCAGGGTATCAGTATCATTCGGAAAACCACAGCTATGACTTACTTACGAAATGACTTACACCTGTGCTGTAACCTGTGACCTTGGTTCCATGAGGTTCACTTCACATAAGATAGAAAAGAGATAAGCACGCTGTTTTAGTATAGATGATAGATGATAGAGCAGAGCAGTTGAGAAGAAGAGAATGTATAAGTTTAAATACTTTTAATAGTTTCAAATCGATAGAATGAAAGGGTTCGGTTCGGATAGAGAGTTTATTTTAATTTTATATCTTTATATTTATTTTTTATATTTACTGAAGAAATAATACTTATGTATTTACTCTTTATTAATACTATTACAACCATTAGATATTCAACCGTCAAAAAAATTGCAAAAAGTTGGCCGCAGAGCTTTCTGGGTCGAGGTTTCTAAGGATCGTGTCGTCCCTCATTGAAGGGACGACCCTTGGCCCGCGGCACCTCTACATGATAATGGGTGCCGGCGGTATGGGTGATCCTCATTACCTCCCCGTGCCCAGTCCCACTGGACCGAGAAGCTCTACTGTACTGGAGAACCCTCAAAAACTCCTATATATACTACCTCAAACGCAATTCTATATCCACCAAGCGCCCTGGAAATTTACATCGTATTTTTAATATCTTTTGAAAGCAAATTAAGGCATTAAATTCCTAAAGTAGATGCCAAGGGTCTCAAGGGCCTTTGTTTTGCTTTTATTTTTTCAATCCGTTAAACGGTTGAATTGTTAAGCCTAATTACAATTGTTGATTGCATTAGCGGAATGTTATTTGCATGTGCTGAAGAGTTGAGATTGAGAGTTGAAAGTGTGAGTGGTAGCCCCAAGCACCGCATCTGCTCTGTGTTATAGGGTTTTCAGTAGAACTATGGGCTCGTCCATAAATTACGTGAACATATAAAAATGTCAAATTTCTATCTTCATCTATGAGTTTCCAACACCAGAGGGGATTAACCCTGAGGGGTCACTACAATCCCCTAAAAAATAAAATTTGCCTTCGAATTTCATGTACAATCACTACTTTTTTTGTAATCCCGATGCTAAATTTCAGTTTTCTACATTGATTTTTTAAAAATAGCTTATATTTACATAAGTGATCATAATAAGAGTTTATTGGAGAGGGCTGCCTTAAAGTTCACTCACTCAAATATATTATCATAACGAGTGAAGATGGACATACCGACGACGGTATCTTTTTCAACAAGTCCCTGTGGCCCATATTTTGCAGTTTTTTAGTCAAATTCCGTGTGATAAAGTAAATAAATGAAGGTAATAATAGTCAGAAGTAAGTCATCATCATCAGTAGAATTTATTTTATCATCTTTTTAATGCTGACCATCCATTTGTTGATTTCTTGTCAAATCAATCAACCTAAAATTATGTTTTTTTCCTCGTGTGTTGTATAATTATCTGCAGTAGAAATTAATTAGTAGACTTATTCATCAACTAAAGGTGTTATTGTTATCAGTCATTTGGTGTTGGTATGTGATAGTACATAGGACATGATGTGACTATTTATTGTCTTTCGTGACTGGGGCTGGGGTTATCTTGTTATTTATAGTGCTATAGTATGAATCTTTTCCTAAGATAGCTGAAGCGCATCGTAAAAATGTATTGACAGAAGTCAGGCCAGAGTTTGGCTTAGAACCAATTTTGACTAGACATTGAAAAAGTAACTGGGTGAAGGTAGTTTAAACGACTAGACTTATAATGTAGACTAGAAACGTGTATAAGTTGTAGACATTTTCACCTTCAACCTTTGAAGATGAACTCATAAAATTGTTAATTGGTAGGCAGATTAGATTACTAACTAGCAAATAAACTGTGAATTGAAGAATTAATACATAATCATAATATTGCCATTGGTAGGAATGAATTTTTAATTGGGTTGTATTAGCATAAAGAGGATGTACAACATTAAATAAGTTAAGATGCTGAAAATTACTCTAAAAACCTAATTGAGATGTTTTTGTTGACTATTATAGGCTGATGAGGCTCTATTGAAGAAGCACTACGCCGATCTGGCTGGTCGCCCATTCTTCGGTGGATTAGTCAAGTACATGGCTTCTGGCCCCGTTGTTCCCATGGTAATTACCGAATTACATACTTGCTAACAGGAGTTTTTCAGGGATTACGTTTTGTTACATGCATGGGATTTGGTCGTCCATGGTAGTGATGAGACTGATTACTAAGCCATCACTGCTGGCGAAACCCTTTAAAGCTCCCTTTAATAATATCTCAATGATCAACTACTTACGTATTAATTATTATATATATCCGTAGGTTTGGGAAGGTTTGAACGTCGTGAAGACTGGCCGACAAATGTTGGGAGAAACTGACCCTGCCAAATCCCTTCCAGGAACCATCCGAGGGGATTTCTGTATCCAAGTTGGACGTAACATCCTCCATGGATCAGATGCTGTTGAATCTGCCAAGCAGGAAATCAACCTGTGGTTCAAGCCCGAAGAGCAAATCAAATGGCGATCTGTTGAGGACCCATGGCTCTACGAGTAAACTAAAGGATCAATTTTAATACCACTACAAACTACAAAGCCTTTTGTTCCATCTGATGATACATTCTTAATTGTTTTTCTTTTTCATAAATGAAGCAAAAGCAACTTAAATAAATCATCAACAATTTCCAAAAGTAATTTTTTTGTTTAGAAACCAATCCACCCGATTTATTCATTTTCTTCACCGTTAATTATTGTACTCAATCCCATAATGTTCGAACATTTTACACCATGTCATTCAATTTCATACACAACTGATGTTATCATTACCCCTCCTATCTTGATGTACAATTGATTACCCTTTTCGTTGTTGGTAGTATTAGGTTCTCCAGGTAGATCTGATTTCTATATTATTTTTATTTGTACAACAAATACACACTTAATTACACATATTTCTAAGTACAGTTATAACTCTAAACAACAAAACACAAGTAATTTTACAGTTTAATTATACACAATTTGAATGTAGATAGAGACAACAGAAGTTAATACACACTGACTGATCTTACGAGTGTGCATCTTGAAACAAAAATCGTGATTAGAGATTACAGAGGTAACACAAATTTAGAATAACAAATGAAATTTTAATGCATATACTTTACCTAGTTAGTTTGACTAACTAACAGGTAGAAAAATCGGATTCACTTAAAAATTGAATTTTATGATGGTTTTTCCTGTTAATTGCTTGAAGTAGGACCTAATATCAGAAAGATGCTACGATGAAAAAATCTACAAGACAACACCAATACGAATACCCTTTTCTCTAGACACAATACATGCAAACACTTACAATTTTCAAAACTTTGACGTTTACATAAAACGAGTATAACATAAAAGGTAATAAAACTATATGCCTAATGGTTTTTTGGGATGCGAGAAAAAATCAGTCTTTTTGAAATTAAAATCGATTTTCGAATTCAAAGAGGCAAAGGGTTACATCTACTATTACTACTCACCACTTTTAGATATACCATGTATAGCACAGGACCCACAGGGGACTAGGCAAAACCCTCGAGGATACTGGCAACTTGACCAAGCATTTTTTATCATTGACACCTAGCTGAAGACAAAGGCCTTTCCTATCCCCCATGGTTCCATGGCATTTAAATACAAGTTACAACACCAAGTAACTACACAGCTAACCATATTTAGTTGATAATAAATACACCAATAGACATCAAACTTCTCTTAATTTTCTACTACTTCGTGGTTTCTTAAAGTAAGTTTGAGATTAATAAAGCGATGGAGGGTGAAGATGAGAGTTGAAATTCTCAAACTATATTTTTTGCATTAAGAACCCGAATACAAAGCGATGTTAAAGCTTCAACTCTGTAATTTTTCTTCTACAGTTTCAAGGAATTGAATCATTCATTTTTTACTTGCATGAATTTTACTGCTATTTTCAGACTGAATGCAATTTAAACTCAAGTGAGATTGACTTCCAAGTACTTTTATTTGACGAGCACAAGACAAATTGCACTTTTCAGCCAACTCAACATCCTCTTAGCCTTCCGTGAGCACGCAAACCAGCCAAAAACAGCACAATAAAATTACTACAAGTAATAAACGGACCCAAACGATTTCGTATAATTGTTCATGCTCATTTAAAATAAGCAGGCGTTCAAAGACAAAGTTTTGGCTTTGGTTTAAACAAATTCGTGAAAGCTACCTATATAACGTCCACCCTCAGTAACTATTACTGTCATGCTCCTTCCTGCATTTCACTTGTCATTCATCATAATATTATCATGTATATCCATCGTCGATTTCTGTAACAGTGTGACTGTGACTACATAATCATATGTGTAATATCTTGGGTACAACAGGGCCTTTTTCAGCCAAAATTAATGTCTTATCCTATATATCTTTTATTTCAGAGGAAAGGGATCCTAAATTAAATCATAGTACGACCCTATGACCCTACACTCTAGCTCTTACTTTATGCTGAGGTAAACCTTCTTAACCTTGTATAAGACTAGGTTGCGTTGATAAATCTTTAGTACAATATGTACAGATTGTCTTACCATTTTACGAACATACTGTTTATGTCCGCCAGTAAGAAACTAATACTTGCATATTTACAAAAGTGATTACGCATCATTTTTATAGATATATATATGATTATCGTTATTAATTAGTTTATACTCCCGGTTGTCCTGTGATATCCCTGCTCTTCCTGAAACTATTGAGAATGCTCCAACTATTATATGAGATGAGACTATGGAGGGTACTTAGACGGGCAGCGCAGCGGCTCCGGGACACTCAATTGTCCTGTACGCAGCACCCTCAAGTCTCCTCTCACATTTCTGCAGGGTTAGTATGGGCGAACCGTTACATAATAATAAATTCTTCTACGATGAGCTACTACCGACCTCATACTTTAAACTATTACTAACTATCCACAATGCTCTTCTGATCATTTATTCTGACACGGATATTACAAACTATAGACTGTAATCCATGAAGATAGTATAAGGTATGTTAAATTACCACTAATAATTTTAGTCAAATGTCGTCACCACTTATACGACTTAGTTAATTAAGTTAATTAATTTCACACATATGTACACTAAACTTTTCACTTTTAAGCTAAGTCTCTATCTATATGGGTTTGTGTTCATCAAAATCGACGAATATTTAAGTTTTAGCTTAGATAGAGAAAATATACTGTATTAAATGTTATCATATGGAAATTTTTATACTGAGTTCATGCATTTGCTCCACAAACCTGTAATTAAATCATACATTTATCATGGAGATATATGTTTTTCAAATTTTATTAGACATTTAGCTTCACTTCCGGATGCTCCGGCACTGTGGTGTAGCCCCCTTAGGTCAATTCCAACAGGGTGAATCATTTGCATCCGAAATTTAAAAAACATAATAACCCAACATGATTTTCATACAACCGTACCATACTTATCTGATCTGTAGACCTTGTCATGGAAATACGAATAAACTACCAGAATAGGTCAGTATGCACTACCTACAAAAGAGACCCTCATCAACCAAAACTTACTAGTAGGAAGTAGGAAGTTCCTACCTATATCAACATCTCTCACACCATTTATGCATATCATCATCATCATTAAATCTAAAACTGTACATAATTTGTGCACTATATGTATGAGTAATTGTTAAAACTGTGAAAATGCTAAATGCATTACTTATGAGTATAGCCATCAATATTTACATTAATCCTTAATCCCTACTACCGCAAGGTATATAATAAATTCGATTATATTTAACGTACTAATTTATATTTTTAAATAGTAGTTATCTTAGCATCATTCTTGTCGGGACAACGAGGACGATAAAATCCGAAATAACCCTAATCCCTTCTAATATCTACTCTCAACCTCAAATTACAGGGTCTCAATTAATAAAAATATACCACAATTTCAACCTTGGTAAATATATTATAGGGCAACAAAATTTAAAAATCATGAAATCCTTCATAAATCGCTCTTTTGCGACGTTATATGATACTTGAGCAGCAGTTGGAGCACTGAGTGCTAAATATGAGCTTTTGTTGGAATGCTTTAAATAAATAAAGCTTTTTGATGCAATCAAGACACAGAGAGAGAGAGTGAGCCCTTAAGGGTTGGATTGTCGGCTCCGAACACCTTTCAGGTCTTACATCTCCTCTAAACTCATATTGAGTACCCCTGAACACGGTGCTAAATCAAATGCATGTATTCCCATTGTAATTCTGCTATAAGAAATTTATGAAGGATAATTAAACATGAATATATTCATAGCAATTATTTTTAACCAAATAAACATTAACATTGGCTATGGTATGATGTTTGACACAGCATATTTACCTAAAGGTACAACAACTACCTTTCACTATGTACTAACACTACACTAAGGTTATATATTTTCTAAAATTATTCATTATCTTTACTACGAATAAAATGGATTTTGTGAGGTTGGAGAAATGTCAGGCAACGTAATACAAAAAAATAATGTCACCAGAAAAAATAAAAACCATACCCAACTCTTAAATCTTATCTATCCCTGTTGTTAGTATACATCTTGTTTTGTAAAACACTTCTAAATCTGGATTCATCGATAATTACAGTATAAATTTACAAATAATGTTTAACACTTAGATCATATATATACAACAATTAAAGCTTTAACAGCAAAGACATGCATGCTATAGGTTCAATTTCACATAAAATACATACATACCAACTTAAAGTATCAATTCTTATCGTTATAAGAAGCTTGAAATATAAGCCTCAAGTTGCAATTAAACACAAAAAAAAATACTTTACCTTTTTTAATCCAGGCCCTTTCTACACTATGCATAATGCATGCCCTCAATCCTTACTATTTCCTAAGAAAAAACTACTTTATACCAGCCCTTCATAACATTATAACTCTGTACTGCAAAATATACTATTAAAAATTCTACAACGACAAAAGTCAAAAAACTTATTCATTTATTTTCTTGAAATTCGGACTCACTGCATAAAATTAAAAGAAATTTTGGCTAAATAGCTAAATAAATGGAAGAAAATAACATAATTATTATGGTAACAAGACTAAGCAGTGAAGTATTTACAGTTTTAAAATGATATCGCTACAAAAATATGCTATGGTTTCAAGAAGGAAACAAATCGTTAAAAAATTATCTAACCGTAGCCTAATAAAAGGCAGTATAGTAATTACATAAAAAAAGTTAATTAATTAAATGACTCGACAGGATAGGCTGATATACAGTAGTTTCAACTTGTTTCATAAAACGGTACGTATTTTATAGTTCCCTAGGCTTACTTACTCATCCTCCTTTTAACTAGACACGTCCCTTGCCCCCCTACAACTTTAGTTGCAAATTAAATAGCTACAATAATACGTATATGGGCGAACTATTCAAATTACACTCATTTTATAGGAAAGACTCGGTATTAGATCAGTTTTCAAAAAATGCTTAAATCTGTATGTGTGTGTTGTGGAACTTGTACATTTAAACATGAGAGTCGTTGAATTATTTTTTAAAACATGTTTCTATACATCTAGAATTAGAATAAAGTTTTACGGGATATACAATGATTGTTGCACGTGTTTGTAAATCACGAACAACGAATACGGCATTGTTGTACTCTTTCGAATATATTTTATGTTACATATGACTTGTATTGTGGTTTCGTTTTAGACAGTGCTTCACGATTTGTTGATTACTGAAATTCCCTTATCTGACACTCTTCACTGATTCTTCTCCAGTCTGTAAAAAAGTAAAGAAATATATTATAATAATAGAATGCTACACTGTAATCGTAAGCAATTGATAATATATACATCATGCATGCATAAGACCAAGATGCCGTGATAAAGAAACGCCGTGTACAAAAAGCAGTATTTGTATTTCTGAGCGCTGAATGTAACATATAAGCGTCATGTTAACAAATAGCAACTGTGTTTCCCATAGTCCTATTAATTGGAAGGTATCCAACTTCCAACTCAATGTTATTAAATAGAATTTATGGAATATTCAGTAAACGATAATGCTATTAAATTCATCATTTTATAGAACACTCTCTCAATCATTACACAACCTTCTGTTGGCAGTGTGTTTAATATAATGGTAACTACAGAAGTGGTCCAAAAAATATTATAAGGTATATAGTATTTAGCACCATTCACTACTAAAACGCACCCTCCCCCCTGCAACATAAAACAAGAACAATTTGAATTACCTGAAGATACTAATCCAGTCATCGTCTTTGGGAACATCATACAAGTCTCCTTCCAAAGGAGTGAATACAAAGAACTGGGCATCGCATTGATTCTTCGCTTGATCGATAAGAATGGCCTGACTCGTTTTCCGGTTCCCAGGATCCATGAATACGTCGCATTCATCCATCATGAAGAATGGAGCGGGCATTGTTTGTCTTAGTGCTGTCATGAAACAAACAGTAGCAAAGGATCGCTCTCCTCCGGATAATCCTTTGGTGAATTCCATAAGCCCTTTTCGTCTAATGATAATACAAAACAAAGTAAATAATTAAAATACAAAAGCGGTTGGTAATCACATTATATTGTGCGTATGTATACACTAATATTAGACCAGCCCTACGGACAGACGAAGTCCAGAGGTAAACCAATACAAATCAAATGGTATGCTGGTTGCCTTAGTCTGACCTTAATTTTTACAACTTAACCTCTCATTTCCAAAACAAAAATTTATGTAAAAGTTATATTATATATGTTGAACATACCTATCTGATTTCTTTTTGGAACCTTTTTTATTTGAATGGCCCACTCCATCACCATCTCCATCATCTCCATCTCCATCTTCGTCTCCATCTCCATCTCCGTCACCATCATCATCATCATCATCCTCGTCGTTCAATTTAGGGACAGTATCCGCTTCAAAATTTGCACGAGCTTTCGCATCCGCAGATTCATCCGGACTTACGTAGTAGGAGAGAGATCTATTCTTCCAATCGAATTTAACGTCACCCTAAGGAATATTTAATTCGTTTGTAACTCACTAAGACTGCATGGATATTGGGAACAAAGTGAAGAGTTCATGTTTAGAGCATACCAGATAACCACGTCTTTCAATGAGTATTTTAAAGTTGTTACTCAACGTAGTTCCATAATCTTCTTTCTTTCTTTCCAAGTAAAGTGCCTGAACAGTTATGATTTGATGCATTTTCTGAAATAGAAGAACGGGAAAATATTTTTATACACTTAACCTTGTATTGTCTGTAGAACGTTTGGTTTTAGCAGTGGGATTGATCTACCGAGAAAAGGACACAAGGGATACCCCAACCTACGTTAAATGTTAAAAACTTGAAGTTTAATTTACCTCGGCAAATCTTTTCATCATCCTAATTTCTTTTTCCATTTCCTTAGCAACCTTTTCAGCAGTTACATAATCTCGCCGAATACGTTCCTTGTCTAGAAGCCTGTGTGTATTATCGTTATAAAATGCCGTGCGGCTTTCCAACTCCGCCCTGATTACCTTTGGATCTCTGGATAAAAACATTTCAAAATTAAATTTTTCCAAATAATTTATTGCAATATATTCGTTATGTCTGTTTAAGACTGGTGAATCTTACCGTTTCGTCTCTATACGTTTGCCTTTCTCCTCTGCTTCCTTCTTTTTCTCTTCCATCACTTTCAACAGTTTGTCATACTTCTTTTGTAAATTTTTCTTGTCTGCAGTCAACTTCTCTATTTTTGCATCGCACCTTTGACAAGCCTGAAATACATTTCAGAAAACAAAAAAAAATTAAGACCCAGAAGCCAATATGAAACGCTCCTTGGCAAGAAGCAAAAGTTCAATACCGTAAAACACAATTTAGATCGCGAAATCCCCCGAAATCTAAACAATATAGTAATAATTTGAAAAAATGAAAATAAAGACACCAGAGAGTATGAATCTAGTATTGTAGGACATTTTGGATTTTGATGAAATAAATTGTTGGGTTTTCGAAAAAATAAATATTCTTTGGTTTTTGCTTTGAAACTATAAGTCCCCCCCGGGAATAAAGCCCCACCCCGAAATAGAGCCCCACCCTATTTGAAGGGTTGAAAAAATAACTCCCCATGGGGTTTTGAATCGCGTTTTACGGTAAATCCAAAACCAGTGTTGCATTATAACTTCTCACCTTGAGAAGTTCTTTCCTTCTGGCTTCATCCGCATCCTTGCTCTTAGCCAAACCGTTGATTTTAGCGTTTACAGCAGTTATCTGCTTCTGTATTGCGACCTTCTCATCCGTTTTTTGCTTCATCGCCTCATCGTTCGCAGCCTTCTTCGCCAGATGATCAGCTTTAACATTTTTATGTTGCTGCAACCAACTTTCATGGTCGTCTAGCTGGTCATTCTGATAATGAAATTATAAATTAGTGATTTATTTACGTAGTATATAGTTTGCCCAACTTTTCTCACTCGCTTACTTGGGATGCCGAGTCAGCGGACGTGTGTGCTTCAACCGACTGCTGCAAATTTCTCAACTCTGACTTCAGATGGTTAACCTCGGTAATCTTCGTAGTACACTTGCCTTCATATTTCTTTAAAACATCCCGTGCAGACTGGGTGTTTGCTTTGGCTGCTTTAAACTGGTTTGATAGCTTTAGGACTTCCTCTTCTAGCCTCTTAATTTCAGTTTCTACGTCCCTGAAACATTAAACATTGCATTTGGTTAGGGAAACGAACAAATAATATTCAACAATTCCATGTACATGACAGTTATAGGATTTAGCAATGAAGAAAGAGTATTTTTAGTGGGTGTCGCTTTAAAATAACACATTTCCTATCTGGCCTGACAGAAATGACAGATTTGTTTGTTTCAACTCCTTGGTATCAATTAGGCATTAAAAGGTTGTTAACTAAATTTTAACAGCTAAGACAAGGGACATCTTATTGAAAGTAGAAACTTTTAATAACTAATTGCTTACTCTGCATTATCGGGTACAGCCATTTGGATAACGCATGATTTTGGATTAGTTGGCTGTCGAAGGGCTTTTGCACTGTACTTCGGGTAGTGGGAGATTTTGTACCATTCGTTGGTGAACCCAAAAACTCCAGATTCTAACGGAATTCTAAAACAAAAGTATGAACAACAGTTAAGCAATTGTTCCCATTCATTCCCACCCATCCATTCATATTCATGAACTTCTTACCCGTGTTCCTCTGGATTTTTAAATATTTTACAAGCTTCCTCATTCGTGTTGAACAAGAGGATCTTTTCAATTTGGTTTCTTTCCACAAGTGCTCGCATAATTAAAATGTCATCGTAGTCCAAAACGTCAATGAGAGTAGGGTAGCCGTTTAGAACAATTTTTCCTGCTTCTATTAGAGGCAGATGGGATTTAGCCTAAAAGTTTCATAGCATTATGATTAATTTTTGTAAGTAAACGAAATAAAATTTCTTAAAAAAATTAATTTTTAAAGAACTTACCAATTCAAAGCTTATCGGCATATGAAACACATTGGGGAGTCTAGTTGTTTCACCGTTCTTTTGGTAAATGTCAATGATAAGTTCCCTCATTATGTCCACATCTCTTTCTTCAAACACGATGAATGTATACAAAGACCCTCTTAAAATTTGCTCAGCCATTTGTGCATATTTGATATCCTTAAAACAAATTTGAATTTTATTACAATAGCCTCAACATGGGAGCACATCCCTTGAACTTTTTTACGGAATATTCAGTACCTTGACTGTGAACAATGAGCCAATAGGACCACGGGGAAGCTGCTGGTCATTTGTCCATTTTGTTTCCTTGATTTTATCCATCAGCGTTTGCATCCTGGGTCCAAATCGCTCAGCAAACGTATCTTGGGCTATTTTTATCTGTGTAACTTCCGTTTGCTTTTCCTCTACAAAAAATAAGAACGGACATAATTATTACATGAACAAATTCTTACATCCCTAAATGCGCATAATTGCACGGAAACTTACTGAGATTTGATTGACAATTGTTTAGTTGCTCCTCCATTTCACTCTCTTTACGTTTACAATTTTCAAGCTCGGATTTGTAATCAAGTTTCTTTGTAGTCACATCCTGGAGCTCTTTGGTTGCCGATTCAAGTGCTTTTTGTTGAGTTTCAATTTTTTTATGTACCTCTTGCTTCTTCTTTTCATTTTTGTTTGCTTTAGTTGTCATTGAGTCGCTCATATTCCTTTGCATTTCATCCAACTCCTTTTTCTTCTTTTTGATAAATCTGTCTTCAGTTGCAATCCTCTTTTCTAGCGCTGTGTTCTCTAGAATAAAAACTTGGGCTTCACGTTTCTTAGCATCACGCTCTTTCACAAGCTTATCAACCTCCATTTGCAAGTCATCCAATATTTTCTCGTTTCTAAAATTTTGAAAATAAAAGTTTACTTTCTTAGTGCTTAGATTATCCTTGTTACCCTGAGTCTCCACGGTATCAGTGGTTGGTTTCCCTTAATTTGGAGCTTGTGCCGCACAGATTCAAATGCATATTTGTATCTTGTAATTACCCACTATGACTAGCCAGTTCACTTCTCTCCTTTTGTGCCTTTTTCTTATCTTCCTTGATTTCCTCTATTTTACGGTCAAGCATTTCAAGCTCATCACTAACATCTTCCATCCCCTTTTCCTCTTGGATGACATTAGCCCACAACAACTCTCGCTGCAATTCCGTACATTTTGACTTGTATTTTTCCATCTCTGAGATTTTTTCGTATTGTTCTTTCAACAGTTTAGCCTTTCGTTCTTCTTGTTTCCTCATCTAAACATTAAAAAATTGTAAATTACCAAAGACTTAGACCAACTGCATGCTGGTAAGTTAATAATGGGGGCTTTATCTTACTGGCATGGAACTTAAAGTTACCAGCACCCTTATAAATTTTCATTTAACTTTGAATTAGAACCATGAAGAAGTTATTATTTGGTATTAGCAAATGAAGGATAGGAAAGGAAGAGTAATGGTGTGGGTTCTAATTCAAGGGATAATTGAATACTATACAACGTTATGCGTTTGGGAAATCAAATATTTTAAACCCAAGTAATAATATCAAAGAAATAATTTGTTTTTGGTTCAAACTTACATCATCCTTTTCAGTCAATATTTTTTTAGCGTATTCAATATCTTTACGTGACTGTTCCAAAAATTCTCTGCTTGATGTTATCAACATCGCATCCTCGAACGAATTGTATCTAAATAATTATGGACAATATAATTCTGTAAGAAACTTATTTTTTAAGAAAATGTTAATAAATTGAGTACAGTTATCTCTTATAGCAATTTTTAGTAAAAACTAGACTTACTTAACGGAAGGATCAGCATTTTTAAGATAGCCAGCTGCATTAGTTTGAGTAAGGATTTGAAGTGGATTGGACACATGAATTTGAAGTGGTTTTAGAATCAAGTCTAACTCCTTTCTCTTAATTGAATTCCATTCCATCGCTTCTTGTTTTTCCTTATTTTTGGTCATTACTTGAAGCTTGGTTCCACCCGTCCTGGTTATTATTCTACACAAATGTATCACATTCCCGTATCTTCCTTTACTTAGCGTTCCATTGTAATTTGTCAATGTTATTTCAATCCTGGCTGACGATTTGTTGTAATTCACAAACTCTGTAAAAGTTTAAAAAAAAATCAATTTTATTCACTATATTATAAGTTAAGTAATACTCAATATAGGATTAAGAGTCCCCAAGTCTTACTTTTAAGATGTTTTACTCTTCCAGTTGTAGACGCTTTACAGCCCAGTACCAACATAGTAGCAAGTTGAATGGCACTTTTGCCCGATCCATTCTCTCCAGTTATAAAATTCAACTATTCGAGTAAACAATTAATTGACCGAATCAACTCCAAACGTTTTGAAACTTATATCAAAAACGCGTTTAACTTACATGTGGGTTCCAAATCCACTCTCGTTTTAGATGCTTCATAAAATTCAACACTTTCAATTTTTCAATTATACCATCCCTTCTGTTCCATTTAGATAGTTCCCTCCGCATAGCCTTAAAAATGTATTAAGAATTAGAAGAAGGTTAAACAGTTGCTAATAAATGTGACATAACTTAAATATTCAACGTTCTGGAAATTTTATGCAAAATTCAACCTTATGTGAGGGTATAATGAAATTAAAATCTCGTCAACATACATGTACTACAGATAACGGAGGTCGTTTATGTGTCACCACCACTCTCTTGTGTTTTTCGACTTGTGATTGCTTTGGTACCGATGACACTGGTACTAATGCAAAGTTTGGCGATGGCTCCAGCGCTAGAAATTCTTGTATCTGCGGTGGCTTTTCCGGTGGCTGTGTCTCCTCCGGTTTCTCTGAATCTTTCGGTTTCTCTGACTCTTTCGGTGGCTGTGACTTTTTCGGTGGCTGTGACTTTTTCGGTGGCTGTGACTTTTTCGGTGGCTGTGACTTTTTCGGTTTCTGTGACTCTTTCGGTTTCTGTGACTCTTTCGCTTGCTGTGACTCTTCCGGTAGCTGTGACTCTTCCGGTAGCTGTGGCTGTGGAGTTGGAGGTATATACTGGGAATTTAAGAATGACTCTGGAGCAGAGTTCGAAGATGATCCACTTCTTTGACCACTTAATGAGACCGGGGGACTTGGGATAAGTCTTGAAATTGGACTACCTGGCAAGCGTTCAAGTTGTAAAAATGGAGCATCTAGATACTCAATGTCAGGAGTAATAGGACGATGGGATAGAGATTGGGGAGACATTGGAGACAGCAGTGGAGAAGTGTTGGGTGACTGATGAGGAGAGTTAAGAAGACTGTCGATATCATGATCTTCGTCTTCTTCATTGCTACCATTTTTCTGTTCTCTGGACGTCAACGTGTCTAGATCCACATGGTAAGCATCACTGGCTGGAAATCTTGCACTACCAGAGGCGGACATCTGAGGTTGAATATCTTCAATGTCATCATAGTTACTAGGATCAATTAACTCCACATCAAGGGGCATTCTTTTCTTAAGCGGTGCATCGAAGTCGCTCATCATGTCTATAAGTCTCTTGGAACCTCTTTTTTCTGGAGATGTGTCCATGTCTAACAAAGCAGAACTGAAAGGAGTCATTGGAGGGTCTGAAAAATACTTTTTTTGAGGTGAATTCATAAAGTCCTCCAAATAGCCGGCTAGGGGGTCAGGGTCAATGTCGCAGGATTGTTCTAGCTCTTTTTCCTTCTCTTGCGCTTCTTGTTGTTTCTTGGCACTACTGCGCGTCCACCTTCCCTGAGGTTCACATAACCTGGCTGGGGTTTTGGGGACTGGTATAATCGGGGGTGTTGGGTCGTGACCATCCTTTCCGTAAAGACCTGGCGTATCTGGTGGTAAAATTGTAGTTGGATCATGCGATTTTTTATTCGACTTGTACGTTTCTTCTGGTGGATCTGGTTCTCCACCTAAATTTTCTAGCTCTACACCTTCAGGTGCTGAAATCCCCTCTATTATCACATTTGAGGTCGTAGGGTATTCAACAGGGGCTGAAGGGAGATGAATAGGGGTCGGAGGCTGGAACTCAAGAGGGGTTGAAGGCTGGAAGTCGCCAGGGGTCGGAGGTAAGAAGTCGCCAGGGGTCGGAGGTAAGAAGTCGCCAGGGGTCGGAGGTTGGAAGTCGATAGGGGTTGGAGGCTGGAAATCAAGAGGGGTTGGAGGCTGGAAGTCGCCAGGGGTCGGAGGTAGGAAGTCGCCAGGGGTCGGAGGTTGGAAGTCGATAGGGATTGGAGGGTGGAACTCAAGAGGGGTCTGAGGCTGAATGTCAAAGAAATCCGGTTGGGGATTTGGAGTCATTGGAGGGTCAGTGAACTTTTGGCGCTTGTTCGTTGGACCTAAAAAATCCCAATCATCGTCGTTCGCAGGTGGTGGAGGTGGGTTGGGATTTTGACGGGTACTTCGGGTCGATCTCAAATTCCTCCCTGGTGTTTTGGGTGGCGGAAGTGGGCTAAAGTTATCCTGTTGCGTGTTTGATGTTGAGGTTTTACTAGAAGGTGGTGGTGTTGGTGGATCTGGTTCACCTCCTACATTTTCGAGCTCAACCACCTGAGGAAACCCTATTTTAATAATTAAGTAAATGTGATTAGAGCTGATATTATTTTTAATGAGCTATTTTACCATCAACGTGATAAACAGTCAACATTGATACAAACATTTAGAATAATTTAAATGGTAAACATGCTATTTTTACTATATACCAAAAAGTCTCCTAAAAACAATTTAGAAGAATATTTATTTCTCTCTCATTGTTCTCTTCATTTAAAAACTCGAATTCTTATATTCTTGCCAAATTCGTTTTTCTCAACAATGTGAAATCGTTTAGCAGGACTAAAACTGCCAGAGCGGTATTGGTCTTTTAGTAAGTTTTCCAAATTTTCAGGCACTGCACAGTGTACCTATTGACTAATCATTTGAATTTAAAATGTCGATTTTATCCAACTATAATTTGAAAAAGGACTTTCAAAACAAATTCAGATTTTCATAAATTAAATCACTAGTTGCTAAATAGCTGAAATTTTAAAGCAATGATTAAGAGATTTTAACTTATTGTGAACGATAAAATTATTCCATCAAATAAAACCAATCATGCTAAGAATATAATAAAACAAAGATAAAATGATAAACCCACCCCCTCCACCTAACAAATAGGCATAATAAATCCTTGGTCGACATAAAATGGCAAACATAAGCAAAATGGGTAACGGTGATCACAATATTTTAGTTATTATTCTTGTATCGCATAAGAAACCTAGGCCTTCGTTGTCCGTCCATACCCTTGGCCAAATTAAGCTTATCTGAAGATAAGTCCCCCTTTAATGCAATACAACCACACATGATGTAACATGTACTAGAGTATATATGGGGGAGTTTCTTATTAATAATTAAAACCCCCAACTCATTGCATGGTCGTTGGGAACGAGCTGACCTCAAGAAATGGGCAGCAATAGCAAGAGAGGCCCCGAAGTGGAGCACAAGGAGGCCAAAGTCGCCAAAGTATGAACCGACCGATAACTCGGTTCTTACGTTTCTTCGGAAATATTTATGTCATGGCTATGCTATTATTGCTATTTCTTGCTATGGGTTTTGAATCTTGAAACAATTGTCCATACTTTAATTGTGTCATGTGTCAGTTATTCAGTCCTAATTGTCTTCAGTTTATTTGAGGCAGCTATTTAGTTAATTTGACATGAATCTATCATGGGCTAATGGACTTGACACAATGAGGGCTCTTTGAGACAACACTTTCTGGGGAAATTGAGATTTTTCGATTTCATATTAGTGCATAGTGGAGTAGAGTTTCAATTCATTTTGAGACGCTTTGCTATGCCACAGCGTACATACCTGCCGCTCTCAGTATTTATTTACTACTGTTTTATTACACTTACCGCTACCGTTTTGTCTCATTGACTAAAGATAAGCCAGTGCAGCATCATATTATCGCAAACACATCTTTAATCTGCTAAAGTTTGGTGGAATATAATACGCCTTGATGTCGGTTATATAAATTAAATCCTAAATCAAAATCCTGCTAATGTGACTTTGCTGGATCTTTAGTTAGCTTTTTCAGTACGTTGCAATTCTTAAAATCATTGAAACGTAAATGCTTTAATGAAGTATATCAAAAATACGCATATGCATAGGATAAACCCTTTCTTTACGTCTTTTTCTTTGTGAAAATCAGTAACCAAAATAATTTTTTGTGCCCACATGCCTCTCTTCCTACTACTATCTAATTGTAACCAAGTACCCACCAGCTATTCATTAGTTCAATATCAAGTTATTCGTGTTTTCAGGAAAAAATGGTTTAATCGCAAATTCTAACCTATTTTAATCTTTGTTTTCTTGACATATAAAATTTAATGACATTTTTTTAAATTCAAATTCTAATAAGGTCACCTCAAAATTTTTTTAAGCCCAGAATTTTTGTTTTCATTTTATATCCACCACGCACGGTATGAAAAAGAATCCCTTTTAATATAGGGACTTAATTTAATTTTATAGCCCTTTTTAAGTAATTCTCGGGTGCAAGTAGCTCTTCTATTTCTACTCCACGTGCTATCCCCATTTCCTAGTGAATCATTCAGATTCATCTACAGTTTCAGACTAAGCTTTTGAGCAACAAGCTTGAAGACTATGAAGGAATTCCTACATAGCAAGAAACCAAACCCAAGGGAATGCCTCTCGCTCTTTTCAATACTACTGGCCTCAATGTGTTCGATTTTTTGTTGTCTTTTCATTGCATGATTGATGAATCAAACTGAAGACTGTTTGTCTTGTCTCCTTGTTCATACGTCAAAGTTTTCGAATCAAAAATTTAAACGTCAATCCCTGACACTTGTATTATCATGTCCTCAATAAAAGACTGTATTTTAAAAATACTGAATTAATAATAAGTGAACTATACTAAACTTAAATTTATACGAATGGCTCGTTCATAGTATTCCAAATATTTCGATTTTAATCAAAATTTCAATTCTTTACAACCCATTTACTCTAAAATCGTGAACATGTAAAGCAACAATATTGAACATACAGTAACATTCAGTGGATGGTACACAGGCGGGGTAAAACGATAAAAGCGCTCCTAATAAAAAAAAAATGACCAAGTCTCATCCCCTCCCCTTTGAAAACAAAAATAAGGCCACAACAGCGACACATTTAACTACTAATTGTTGAGAATGAATTAATATAAAAATACTCTGCTACACATTCGTGTAAGTGCCATTCGCTCGCAATGAAATATTCTTTAGTAAACTGCGATATAGACAAATTGTTTATCGTGCGGTATAAGTAAAAATTGAAAAGTTTACACAACAGCGAGGGTACACAAAGTAAACAATGAATTAATTAAATCTTTCGTACCAATAATCGGATTATTAAAAATGGAAACACAAGGGTAGTAATTAGAATAGTCCGAACTTATGGTCGAGGGCGTAGATGATGTTGGTGTAGTAGTAGTATCTGTAGTTTCAGTAGTAGTAGTAGTAGTTGTGCTCGGAAAGGCTGTAATATTACAGTATATGGAAATTAGTATGACTAGAATTAAAGGCGCCCAAATTACCTAGTCGATTATTTGATGAATCGCTTTCGCTATCATCATCATGATCAGTGGGATTGGGATCAGCGTTTCCGCAACTAGATTGATGTAAAGGTGTCAATCCAGTTGCTGGAACATTTGATCTTCTCTCTACCAAAAACCATCAAGAAGCAACAATGCTCTTATATTTGGATTTTAAAACTTTTCCCATTTTAATCACAACCCCTTTTTGATAAATACTGGAATAATGCTGCGCTTCAATAATAATCATCATCATCATCTCATCTTCCTTGATTTTGTTGAAACCCTTTAGTGACCACTACTGGACTCTCGCCTTCTTCCTCCACAAACCTCTTCCTCCATTAATTGTTCACACAAATCTCATCAACACTCACATCATTCAACATTATAAATATGCATTATAATTTTATAATCAATCCAATCAATTAGTAATTTTTAGTGACAGGAAAGAATCAAGTTAATAATGGAAAATTTAAATGTGACAAAGCTACTTTCAATCTTCAGTATACAATCAATTTCCACAGTTAATTAACAAGATATAATAAAAATTTGAAGTTTTCAATTTGAAACAAAAGTAAGTGTGGTTTATAATTACTGCAAAATGAAATATGTATATTGTATAAACACCAATATACTGAAGATGCTTAGTTGTACAGTTCAATTGGCTTCATCATTTGCATTATTTAAAAACAAACAAATTGACCAATCTGATTCAAATTTGCATATTTCAACGAGCTGACTTACCTCTACTACCTCGACGCCTTAAGTTTGACGATGGTCCGTCCGGATACCCTAAGGGAGGGTACATGTAGTGTCTCCTGTCCATTTTGTCGTTCTTACGAGAACTCGACATGGATACCTTTAGCACAGATGAAGCAAGTCCACGTTCAAAAACTGATCAATTTCAAAACAAAAAAATCACTCCTAAACGCAAAAACTTTTAAACTGCAAACATGATGAATTTTATTAGTACTAAAGTCTCCTCAAACCACTGGTTTCTAAGTATATCAACGCAGTAGGATGTATTACTATGGGAAATGTGTCTTGTTATGATGGCGTAAGTTTGGGCTAGGGAAATCATCTAGAAAGTAGCGTTGTGAGGTATAGACAATTGGCCTCACAATGCGGTTCATTGATATACTTGGGTTTCTCAATAGCATTGGAGGTATGAGTTCCTCTCAGTTGTCGTCACCAGACACTCTAGCTGTGGTTTCTATTACACAAGTACTGAACAACAGTACTGGGGCATAGGATAATATTTTTCTCTAGCATTCAACAATCAACCCTTTCGTCTCATGTTGGACATGGTCTATATAGAAAAGGTTCTTTATCTTCCCTTTCTTTTTTGTACTCGTTTCGAGAGTAGAATTAGAAACCTCGTAGTATTCCTTACATTAGATTGCATAAGAGTGAGGAGGGTTACAAATTGCCAAGTTAGAGTGAGTGGTCGGACAAGGTTTTTTTCCCCTAGACTCTCTCATCCTGCCCCTACCAAAGAACCGTTCGTGAGTTACGTGCCATGTCCTTTGTACTAACTTTTGGTCACTTGTGTTCATGAAAGTCCTTTTAAAAAACTAGGAAGGTTTAAGAGAAACCCAACTGGGCCTCCGCATTGGGAATGAGTTGCATAAAATGAAAGGTTACTTAGCGACACATGGCGTTGGTTCTGGCGGTGGAAGGACCAAGAGGCCAAAAACAGAAAAAAACAAAGCCAACCACCTTTGCCTCTCATTTCCTAATTTTTTATTCATTGTAAACACGGCTAGGTATTTTACTTTTCTGTCTGTGTGCCTTCTGTATTCACTCAGTATATCCAAGATAGAATGAGGATGTCCACGTCAAGTTATTCACTCTTGATCAGTTGATGAAAACTAAAAGTGAAATATTGGGGCACATCGAGTCACCCATGTGGAAATCAAGTTGACTGATACCCGACTCTGTATATGGCATATTATTCCATTTGAGTTTTTCGGGGTTCAAAGGTCACTTCATAGTTTACGGCCTTTATTGAATCCAGATTTCCCATCCACACACACTACATCTTTTGTGCCTATGAAAGTTATGGCAAGAATTCGGGTAGTGGTTTCTGATGATGGAACAAAATTTAGGTAATTGTATGACAAGAAATTTATGAATGATTCCTGAATTAGAGGAAGAGTGGGTCGAGAGACATGAAAGGTGGATGGGGTCTTCGTCCTAGTTTCACCCATACCCCTAGTTACCAGCACCTACGTCAAAAGACAAGCTATCTGAAATGGACGCCGTTGCCGTATGTTCATGTCACTTGGACTTTCGGAAGGTAGTAAGAGTGTTTGGATTTTTCCTTTCGTTTTCCGTCCCTATTGCTCAAGTTGATGAGCACATGCACAAACCAAGGAGGATATTTTTCAGATGTCAGAGAATCATGAGTTCATGAGCGTCGAATCCTTCCCCATGCTCAGACACGCTGCGTGCCCAGAGCTCCTCATTAAAATCCACATCTTCTTCTCTTCACTGGGGAAAAGTATCGATCGGGAGAACATTAATTGGAATATGGTTACGTTACATGCATTGCTAGGTAGCTGCATCCAAACTACTATAATAGTCCAATCCAAAGTACCATCATCACGTTAGATTTTGTTATTGTTTTGCACGATGATGGATGACATGTGGAAGTTAAGAACTCTCTGAAATAATCCTGACAGACAAAAAGAATAAGGGAAACAGATTCTAAAAGGATTCTTATTTGTGTTCAGAGTCAACATTTTCTTAATTTTGAATAAGACGGGAGTAAATTAAATTCAAAATTTTAGAATTACCAACAAAGTTCACCATTGTTTAAAAATATCAGTGTTGTCTCATCTGATCTTCACACTCTTTACTGTTAAATAGTAAGGTATAATATTATTGGGAACTGGAAAAATTTTCATTTTTTAACTCGCCGAAACAGTTTTATAAGTTTCAAGTTCAGCTTATCTTCACCTTCAACCTCATCTTTATCAGTTCATCAGCATCATCATCGTACGTACATGGAGTTCCATGAGTAGATAAATGCTTTTTAGGTTTCTTCATAATAAATACAGCGGTGAGGATAGTTTTCTCAAATTAATCCATTCCACTTTTAGTAGAAACTGATAAAATGCCATAACTTTATACATATTATTTGAAGTATACATACAAAGTAATCAGTGTCAAAGAAGTAACTGATGACGAGCATTGGTTATTTTCGTACGCTAAACTTGTTAAGCAGTAGATTAATCAATTACTAATAATTTCCTGTAACTTAATTTATTTTTTATGCCTTCACTTTAACATTAGTCTCACATTTCCCACACAGGTAAGTTTAATGAACTCAACTCATTCATCTGTAATGTAAATTAATTTTTACTTTTCAGTTGTCAAGTTGTGCTACAGAACTTTACAGAAGATTTAGACATTTAGCAATGGTAAATGAAAGCTTTAAGAAATAAAATGGTGTACTGAAATGCCCCACCGACAAACTAGTCCCCTTCATGTTCTCATCATCCATTTCAATTTGTTCTTTGAAAACTGAGACAAACTGGTTCATATTAGCAAGGTTATTTAGCTAGTATGGTATTACTATTTTGTGTAAGTATCATCAAATCTCATAGGATCCGACAGCTTTAGTTATACAATGCAATTGTGTAATTCCATCCTTTAAGCGACAGGGTTTAAATATAAATAATCTAGCTAATTGGTCTCCTATTATAATTATTATTGTGTATAAAAAGCGTTATAATTTCAGCACTGGGAATGATATATAGTTTTAAGAGCTTGGATATTATCTCACTTGTTCCTGAGTCAAAAGGTATTTAAGTACCTTGGCTTATGACAAATACAAATGAGCTGTTTCCAGCTCAATTCGTATAAACACAAAAGCATTTTATATTCAGACATGAACATATATACAACATATATAATCTGTATTGTTCTACAATGATATTAATGTTGCTATGTAAAATATTTGATGTTTAATGAATAAACTATCTTTTTAATATCTTGTGATTTGGGGTTTAAGCTGCGTTCAATTTATAGTTGTGTTGTTTGTTATTAGTTAACTTATTTGTTGTCATATTGTATTTCTAGGAATTTATAGTAAACAAAGTGAATGTGAAAGGGCTGGCGAATTCATACACGATTAGTCGATATCCATACTTCTTGGAAGACAAAAGAGTATCGGTTTCCAGTTTCAATTTCTATCGTTTCAATTTTTTATTAAAATTTGTGCATGCTATGGATGGATCTCGTGCTCGTGCGAAAATACACGCAACTACTTTACAACACCCTTAGGCGTTCAGAAAATAGAATTACCGTAAAACTCGATTTAGAGCCCCCCCCCCCCGGAATTAAGCCCTAGCTTTCCTATCCTTCCAATGTTATGTTAAACTGGCTTCAATAATTACTTTGAAACAAAAACTCCCCATGGGGTTCTAAATCGAGTTTCACGGTGCCCCCTCGCCTCACCCTACTCATACACTATTTATTTATTTTCTATTTCGACTTTGCGCTTTGGTGAACTTTTTATAATTTTGTTAATTCTTGGGAATGTAATGTAAATACGATTATTCTTAGATTCGTTTACAGTCCCCTGTTATCATTCATTACTCAATGACATAATATCCTAATCTTCAACGTCCAGCCTGTTAAAGTGGTCCAGAGTGTGTGGTCGTCAGCAGCATTTGAAATCCTCCAAGAGGTGACAGACTACATAGCAATTTGAGAAGTTTCCGAAACATCCATTAAACTAGTACATTTTCAATAACCTTTTATCCAATTGATAAACGGATTCCTAAGAGGTAGCCTGCATTTCCCCCTGATATGCCTGTGTGAATTTCTACTTTCTATCGTCCATCTACTTATAAATACCTAAACGATGCTCGAAGAGGTTTTTTGCTTTTTGAAGGTATTAGTTGCATTGTATGGTTTTTGTTTTCAAATGTCTCCAAAAATACATTTCGTTTGTCTTGGGTTAATTTTCCTGATATTATTATTGTCAATTCAATGTTTATTAAAATAACGCTAGATTGCTTGTATAATATGTGGTAGGTAACATAAAGGTGACAACATCCAGTCACCGTTGAATGAAAAAAAAGTTACCGTATTTCCCGGATTAGAACCACCTCTTCTATAATTCCCTGGGTCTAAACAATGTTTCAAATACTAACCCCCCCCCCCATGAATTAATCTCCCCCTGAAAAACAAAAAGATCTTACGTTAAAGGTTTCTCCAATTAACTGCTTCCGCTAATTGTTATACAAATTACGAGTAAAGACAGCAAAACTAGTAGGTAATTCTAAAATACCATGAAATGAAATGTGATGAATGAAAGATGGGAAGGCGCATTTCTTTCGTTCGTTTTATTAGTTTGTCTAAACTTCGAGCAAAGGTAAAGGGTAATCTCCAAGAATTGAGAGGATACCAGGATGAATATTTATAAAATGTTGATGATTGTAAGGATGATTACGAAGTTGTTGGTGCTTTAGTGAATTTAGAGATTTGAAAATTTTGAAGCAATGTAATTAATTACCTCAACTGTGCTGTTAAAATCGGAGTTTGTTTTTGAAAAAAAAACTTGATTTGAAACATTAACTCCCCCCCCCCCCTCCGAATACCACCCCTCCCTTTTTGAAGGATTGAAATACATTAACTCCCCAGATCTAGGGAGCAGAACATAGATTAAATAGGGTAAATTGTGGGTAGATCTTTTCAGAATACTGAATGTCCTGCTAGCAGTAGCACCAACAAAGGTTAGTCTTTAGCAATCACAGAGCTCCTTACTACGGAAAACTCCAAGAATACGTTTAATCTCGTTTAAAAAATTCTGCTCTCTGAATCAACGCCTCCACTCCCTGTCCAAACCCACAACTGAAATTTTTTAAGTGTTATAAATAAAAATCGAGACAAAAAAACAAAACTAATTAATTTCATTAGGAATCCTTCAGGAAATGGTATTATGTGAAACTGACTAACCTAAAGTGTTCTACTAACTATAATCAACATCTAACACACTTACACCAATATTCAAGATTTAGCACTGGAAAAATACTTTTATTCAAAGTTAAAGTAAATATCAAAACAACAGCTTATAATATTATTATCTTAACCCCGAAAATTCTTAATCACTCATGTTCAGGTACACTGCTTTGCACGATGCATGTTATCAAAATATTGTCAACTATGACAACCAGTCATTATTAGTCATCATTTTGTCGATAATCGAAATAATATCGTATCAAAATTCAACTTATCAGTCTTACGCTTTGTAACATTAAGTTTTAAACATGTAATATAATTTCAAAAAAATTGCAAATTGTGGCAATACTATATGGATAAAGTTAAAAAAACAATTTTGCAAACTTCAGAAAACGTAAGAAGCAGTCAAATTTTTGCTTGACGCATCAAATTTGCACTGAGTTCCGTACAAATCGCAGTAGTCTTAAATTTATCAAGTGCATGAGCTAAGAGCGTTTTAAATCATAACAAAAAGAAAAATTAGTCCCATGCTGTTTAAGGAATAAAATTAAGTAGGTTTCCTAAAGTGACTAAAATTGTACATTTACTGCCTGGGAAGTAGGCCATAAGTCTGAATCAATCAAATTCCTACTAACATTTAAATGTGTACTACACACATTTGCTGGCCACATTTGGCCAGCTATTTAATATAGCTATATAAATACGTTTTAGTTTTAATAAACAAAATACTCCGGTGAACAACATCATGGCGATTTATCTCATTAGATATTAACCTACAGTGGTGAAAACCTTAAAGAAGACAACGTTATTGAGTTCAACAACTACTGGAGGTTTTTTAAACTACCTACGTGGCTGATTTGGCAATGAATTAAACTGAAACTAATCTCTTACTGCTCGTATCAAATTGAACATAACCGTGCTAAAGGACTCGAGCCCCTCAAAATGTAAATGACTAATTTTTGTAAAGCACTAAGTAACGCTTACAATGAAAAAAAGTGGTACGACACAGTCTGAATAATCAGAGACAATGAGGTGGTAAATCGTTCGTAATAAGAAAAAAAAACTAGCACGGCCAAAAACTTATCTATTAATTATTTTCCTCAAATAATACTGCCCAACAAATATGCTTCACTTATCACACTTTCACTGTAGTACCTTTCTAATATAATATTTGTTCCTTTCCACCATCCATAATTAATCAACAAAACGATAATCTGAGGTTCAACCTTATGCGTACAAACAACTTTATAGATTTTTCGTATGTCCTTGCCCGGAGTAGTCTTCCCCCTCCGCCCCCTCTGATGTAACAGAAGGATCAACGACAAGGGACTGCAG
Source organism: Isotoma decorata (assembly GCA_034698605.1). Taxonomy (NCBI): domain Eukaryota; kingdom Metazoa; phylum Arthropoda; class Collembola; order Entomobryomorpha; family Isotomidae; genus Isotoma; species Isotoma decorata. The sequence goes on from JAQGBU010000017.1 coordinate 97,647, forward strand.
TCGACGAAAGTCTACATTCTCTCCTAACAAGCTGTCGATCGAACTGCTTTCATCACGTACTTGCATACCATCGACACCATCATTGTTTGCAGCAATCCCACTTGGTGCTGAGAACAGAGCTTCAGATCTTCCTTCCAGATTATCATCTTCTCCACTGCCTAGATTCATCACATTCGCGATTTGGTGTTCTAATTCCAATGCAATAGCATTTGATGTTTGTGTGACTGACGCCCTGTCAAAAAGTAATCCCGCCCCAGCTTCCTCCATGCTAATCCTATTCTCAGCGTGAGAAGGACGGATATCCGGGGACGCAGTATCAGTTGGTTCAGTAATGTTAGCATTTACATTACTCACATGCGGAGATTCGGTTTTACGACGCTGGTCTACTGAAGATGCACCAATATCTCGAGGTATACCATAGTAGAGCTGATGGTGTGGAACGTATTTTTCATAATAGTTCTCAAACCCTAATGGACTTAACAGACTAGCGTTAGCGCTGGAAGTTCTTCCTGAGGTTCTTTCTTCTGGCTGTGGCTGTACCACTGTCCTCTTTGAAGTAACTGCATCTCTGTCAAGTAAACAATATTTCATGTTTAGTACAATGAGAGAACAAGTGGAAGAAAATTCTATTCTAGAATACTATTTGTGAGTTTTTCCAATGTATTCATTCATTGAAATTAGATGCATTCAACTTTCATGGTCCATCACCGTATGTCCTATTTTCGGTCAAAATTTGTGGATTGTCAAATAATAGCATAGTCTGATGCTCTTTGGCCTTACGAAGACCTAGAGACTTTTGAAAAACGGCTTAAAGGAAATAAATGATTAAGTAGGAACATTAGTGTATAAAATTGGAAGGTGACGAACGAATTGAAGTATACAGCTTTTGTTGCAAAAGACGAAGCACTACTGGGGCAGAGAGTTCATTCTTCCAGTGTGTATATTAGGTATTAACTAGGCATAAACAAAACGGAATGAAGTAGTACCCGCTTCCATTATGTGGTATGTTGGATGGGCTTCCATGTCGTGGTCGTGACAGCTTACTGTTCGAAGAAGATGTGGAGCTGTCAGAACTGAAACTTTCATGAGACTGCTGGCGACTTTTTGGCAGATGCTTTGGTTCCGTGTTCCCATTTTTTAGCCCAACATTTTCTACGAAATGGGCTGGTAATGAGCCCCTGTTTATGGAAGACCCTGATGTAGATTGACGTTGCTCATCTCTGAAAAAAAGAATTAGATAATGCTTGTTAACCACCACATATTGTAAGCGAATGCAACTACTTCAGTTAGTTTCTTAACTCTCCTAACCACACAACAACCACCTCCCCCCCCGGCCATCAGTCTACCATTTACTACTTGTATAACTTTCCCTACTCTCTTAATGAATTCCCTGTTTCTAATAGTTTTTTTTTATTATTCTTGATGATTCTCATCTTTATTAGCCGTAACCGTAAGGCGTTTGTTCCCTCTAGCACTACATTAATAAATACAACTGCACAAGAACCAACCTCAAGTCCCGTCGTGGCGGCGCAATTGACGGTCCAGGATATTCAGCAGCCTCTTCTTGTGGGTGGTTACCAGTGACACCTTGGATATCAGACCCTGAAGGAGACTGTCCTTTAGCAGGACCATTTGCCTTAGATGTGGACAAGAGGTTTTGTTGTGAATGACTGAAAAATATAAAGATGTAATTCATATATACACTGTTGTTATCATTATTACAACTTAACAATTTTAATACTGTCGTTCCCGATTCATACACGGTATTCTGAATCGCACCAGCCGAGCAGCTGTAAGCGTTAACAGTAATTAAAACTTAATCATACAACAGCAACTTTCTGTCAAGATCCTATTAAGTTTTCAAGTCAAGTCACCTTTGTGTTATTAATTTCCATTACATTCCATGGTCTCCAACCTTTTTCTATGATCAATCTTGGACTGTACATTTTGTTTGCCATCTATACTACTTCAGCGTTCATCATATTTACTTCCGCTTTTTCTCATTAATTCGATTTAGTGTGGTAGTAGTAAGATTGAAGCACAGAATACATGCGAATCAGTGCATATCCTGTTTCTGTAGAAGTTAATAGCCACTAAAACTACTAAAACCTAAGCTTAGTTTTCAAGTCAAAATTCCGACATCTTTATGTTTAGCAGTCAAGAAATAACAAACAAATTACAAATTATTTATCTTCATAGTATTGTTTCAAAAACCTTCTTCTGGCATATGAGCTCGTATTTTCTCAAATATAGACTGCACACTGCATACTGCATCACATAGAAGTCCCTATAATTTGTCCCGATTGCCTGGGTTATGAAGCAAAAAATATTATTACCTTTTAAAGTTATCCCAATAGTTGTTAGCCCGATTTCCCGGAGCAACTTGGTTGTTGAGCATCAGGTTATTTTGACTTGAAGTCAAGCTGGTTGCTGGTTCATCTCCTGCACCCGAATCCTTAAGGCTGAAACCGGCACCAGCATCATCAAAATCTCTTGGCTCCAACAACTCGTTGTTATTTGACAAATCTTCCTCCAGGTCATTTAAATCGGATAAAGACGGAGTTGACGCGTGCATTTGAATTGATACGCTTGGGGCACTTTCATGGTGCTGCAGAAACTCGCGAATAAACGTAGTATAGTCTTGCAACATTAGGATAGAGCGCCGTATCTTCGAAAAAGAAAACGAATGATTATTTTTTATATCACTCCGTCACTCGTTAAGAAATATACACTTATTAAACTTACATCAAAAATGCCAGCTTCTAACTCCTGATAGTCTAACCGTAAATCTTCGATTTGCTCGACAGAGGTTCGAGTCAAGTTAGTTAACACTTCAACAGAAGCTCGAACGCTCCTTAAACTGTCAACGATTTGCTGACTATTGTCTATTTCAAGGACGTTCGGATCATGTCTTTCGGGAGCGACATTCATTGGACCATTTGCAACCCGACTGTGCAACGGGTGGGCAGATGTAGCATGGGGTAACAATCGTTCAGGCTCGTGACCATGCGTACAGTAGCGTACGCTCTCTGGAACCCTCATACCACTATTTATAGGAACAGGATATAACACGTCCGCTCCAAGTTGCTCAACAGGCCGTCCATGGAATAACTCCACTCCTGGGTTACTACAATATCTCCTAGGTGCAGGCCGCTCAATGGGATTTCTTACCTACAAATATATAAATTTAGTAAATAAAATGTACAGGTATATATTTTAATCATTATTCCAAGAATTGCAATGGCAATAAGCCGTTTCACATCTCACTGCTAGAAAGAATAAAACCCATCAATGATTTAAGGAAGCCTTGAAGTTTATAAGTACATTTTTAGCAGTGAGATAACGAACACTTATCCTAATGTCTATGAATGTACGCGCTGAAGTCATGTTAAGCTAGGCAGTACATTCATATTATTAAATAAATTATACTACTACAACTACAATGACCGCGACTCTGACTCTTGTACTTTTGTCTTTAAAACCTACTTTAGGCAGTCGTCCGTTCAAACTCCACTTGTATAAATTGTTTTTTTTTGCAATTAGCAGACATTAATTAAGCCAATTAGCCAAGGCAAGGTATATATGCGTTCTTTTGGCTTAATATTTATGAAAATCAGTTGAATCTGAGGTTTTGTTTCGGAATTTATTAAAGCTGATGAGCACTAGTTTAGTACAGGTACTAGTACCACTTCCATCAGTACGCATGAACTAATAATCAACGATTATTGAATAAGCGAATGAGGATGTTGCACATAATTATCGGCACAAGCAATATGCAACAGACCATTCCGTTTGCTTACAATATGAAGCCTGCATCTACTGCCTCCAACGCAACACAACTCGTTAAACAAACGTGTTACGAATACGATACATGTTTATACTTCTAACCTCAATTGCTATTTCAGTACTACGTAATCATAGTATTAATTAATATAACAGTAGCAACACGTATAAAGAAAACCTATTTCTAAGAAAATTTCTCGTATAAAATAATACCAAATTCATGAATAGACCTTTCCTAAACTTTTGAAACATTAACCGACGTTGTATTCTAATTTTTTAATTTCTTGATATTTCTGAACCGGTAACAACCTCGTGTATGGAATTCCAATATTGACTGTCCTGTCCTACTGTCCCTGAATTGCTCCACTGGTTATTTGTATCCACAACATTGCGGTGTTCCCTATTTAAACCATAAAACAATATTTACAAGATTCGTTTAAAAATAAACCCAAAATGTACGTGCTTGCAAATGTAATTTGAAGTACTTACTGAATTCGATGAGGAGCATCTAAAAATTCCGGCGCCAGCACGTTATGGGAATGTATCCCATTGTATATGCTTTCCACAGTGGGTCTGTAACTGTTCCGTAAGGTATGAATGCTTGGTGGCATTGCGACAAACCCTGTATTTTGCCCCAAGCTTCGCCTCAGCTCATTGATTCTAGCGGCTTCCAACCTGAATTAAAAATATATCCAAGTATAATTCATGGAGTTTCAGTGCAAAGGATCACACTATACTAGTCATTATAATTATTAAGAATAAGCTTTCTGTTGATTCGACAACGGCACATACTAGTATAATCTACGGTATTACTAGTCTGTGCGACAACGGGGTATATGTTTCAACCAAAATTGGGGGGTGCAACCTTACATGCGATGGAGTTCCTAATAAGAACAAGTACTGGCCATCCTTATCCAACATGCAAAGGTCGTGGGTGTGTAAAAATCTACCTATATTTAATACTGCACGTAGAGTATAGAGAACCTGCCTCAAAATCTGTCTTCACACGTTAAGCGTTTTCCAACTTCGTTGTGCCATTTGGCTTTTTTTTCGAAAAAAATCAGATACCCGCAATGTATTAACGGGCAATTTTAATATTTAGGTAATTACTTACGTCTGTTCAACCCAAGCAGAATGAGCCTCCTCATTCTGGAAGACTCTGGAATTCAGATTAACATCTCGATGTTGTTGCAAATTCCATGCACTCGGGGAAAGATTACTGTGCTCAGACGCTGTCTGTCTAGCAGCAGAAGAAGCAGCATAACGTGTAGGTAAAGTCATCGTTGCTTCTCTTAAGGCAGCAGGAGTAGCAATTCCATTCGTAATCTCTGACCTGTTTATTCTTGATGCCAATGGGACAGCGTTGGATGAAAGCGCATTAACCCTTGAGTAGACACCATCGTTTGAGCTCGCTAATGATGTCCAACTGCCACTCCCATTGGGAATGACACCAGTCACGGCCTTTACTCTGGCTTGTTGTACACGACTTGCTGGACCAGACGTCGGCCTTGATTGTAGAAAATTAGAGTTTGGCCTGTTCATTTCGCGACGGATCGTTGCTGTTGCCTGTGCTTCTCGTAGAGTCCCAAACACATTTTCGATAGTCCAATCTTCGGGTCCATACCTTGGACCAGAAATACCAGGGGATACTGTAGCCTCGTCGGTAGGGACTGAGATAGGTTCTTCATTACTGCGTTTAAAAAAGTTCAAAAATGATTAATATTTGTATACATTGAATCGAATTGAATAAATCAGTGAGAGTCACTCGCAGTATAGATACTGAAAGCATGACCGTCAAATAAATATTTATAATATCGCTAAATTCATTAACGACTATCACGAATGCTATATGGAAAGAATTTTTAATATTTGTTATTTCAATTATAACTGTTGGAAGTAAAATCTTATATTCGTCGAAAGATTCGTTTGAGGTAAGGCATCGCTGAACCAGAGAACATACCTACTACCTGAGCACTGACACTGACACGCATGTTCAACATACGTCCATACGTGTGACATTTTCCAGAAATTTATTTCTGCAACAACAACAACGGTGACGGAAACAGAAGAAGCTGGGTAGCTTTTAGAAAACTGAATCTATTTATTATTAGTTGGATGACATGGTTCAGAGGTTCAGACAGTTTTATTATTATTTGTTATTATCACATTCTCAACCATGTCATCCATAAAAACTAATAATTTCTCAGCTGGTTGGGAAAAAACTAAAATGAATCTATTAAATTTAACTGAGACAAGGAACCCACTTTCAGCTGTAATTCTTCGAGACAGTGAAGATGAAGAAGCTACGATCAAGATCAAAATTTTGTCATAATTCTACACGGTTAAACAAATTTGTGTACAGTCATTTCTTAGTGCGAATGAAGGAGCCAATATAATTATTGATATTAGTAAAAAAACGAATAACATGAAAAACATAAATATCAAGTTGACAAGTACGCGGACGCTAATATGCTAAAGAAGTCTTCACAAATATCGTTTGATTTGGTCAAGAGGCCTTCAGGCCTTCGGCCAGTTTTTCATAGTGAAATGAAATAATAATATTAATTAAGACCATGTCCAACCTGTTTAGCTCTACTTGACTACAACTAATTGTAGGAACTGTTCGGGATGTGCCAATCACACCGTTTGACAGATTTACAATGGGTACAGCCGATTCCTCTATGTTTTGCCTAGTGGTGGCGCCCATGGTATTTGCTTTCGGACTTCGCGAAGGAGTTGAGACTAAGGGAATATTTACTTCATTATTGGATGAAGTTCCTCGGCTTCGCTCAAAATGATCCCTGAAATAAAATGAAGGCCAAATACAATGAAAAGAAATTATTTTCAAAGTTTTAACAGATCTGTAACTACCAAGTATTTACCATCAATTAATTACGTGCAATAACGATTGTGTTGACTATTCCCTTTGTTTGACTTTGCAATTCTTCAGTTGTAACTTCACAAGTATCTCTTTTTTTTGCCATCATTGCATAGTATATGTGCTTAAGAGTATTACCGTGCATACATAGTTATACATATATGTATTCATATGCATACTCTCACGAGAACACCGTAGTGTTTCATTTATGTGCACTCTCAACACTCAACTGCCAGTAGTTATGCATATTTACATCAACTGCCTAATAGTTCATTAGTAAATGACCAGTTTCTTCAACTCCTAGAGAGTTAACTTTATTCCAAAAGATTTTTATACACCATACAACCTTTCATTCTACCGATTGTGATTCATATGCCAAAAACTGTTCGGTATTCTTTCTATTTGTCCTTTTCATCACTTGCCCTAACTTACGCTTCCTTATTATTACCTGTCTTATATGCACTTTCCATCCATAATTAAATAAACAAAGAGGCTTAAACACGAATCAGTAACACAACACTCCTTATTATGATTGAGACGAAACTTGTGGGCTCTTTCCCATTTGGAATGAGAAGTATAGCCGGAAGTGGGATTGATTGACAGGAGCAAAGGTGCACTTTATATCTGACATAATATAGGCCATAGGAGTACCTTGACTGAATCCCTGCCCTTCCTAGTGTAGGAGCTCTTAACAAGATACACCTTTCCATCTGATTCAAGCTATATTTCCCTAGTTCTAATTCTTTCAGAATTTTTTCAAGCAATTTTTCTTTCCAAAGCAGCCAAAAACTCAACAAAAATCGAGCACTAGATTACAAGAAGATTATTTATCTATCCAATCACAAACTTTAAAAACAATTTACCAATTTTTCCTGTGAGAATCACTACTCTCGTCGGTGAGCTGAGACGATTCGGGAATCATTTGAGGAAACTCAGCTGGCATCGCTATCACCCGGTAAATCCGCTGGAGATCTGGGACCAAAGGGTCAATATGAAATGGACCCGTTATTTCCTGTGGTTGGTTTTTTTTTCTGTGTTCGAGTATGACCAGGTACTTTACTAACTGGAAGACACGACTATTCATCGATAGCTCAGCATCCAGTTTCTCCACTTCGTGCACCAGCCCCCGCGTGAATCGTTCATCTGTTGTAACCAAAATTTCAATTAGTTTACTTTTTATTTATGATAGTTAAGGACCTTAAGCTTTAAGGGTTACATTCGTAGGTCAAATATTGGGAAACAAAACCGAACATTGTTGCACTTTGGTTTCGTCTTGTGAATTTTAGATGCTATATATATAGGCATTCTTAATTACAGCTTTCTTATACAAAGACATTCGCATATTATTTTACACATGTATATTTCTAATCTAGGTAGTCTGAAGATTAACTTGCTTCCCTTTATGATATTGTGAAGCTTTCATTAACACCCACCCATCGTACCCACCCTCCATGCCAGAAATGGCGCAAATTAAGCCTATTCGCCATGTAGCCGTTCGATTCCCAAATTTAGCACAAGACATATTTTTGCTTTGTTTGCGTCTAATTACAAATAGTTAGCTCACTGTTCAATGTAAGTGCTTCAATGAAGAATCAGAACCAACTCAACCAAGAATATTAAAAAATTAAATCCAATACGAATGGACCGAAGAGAGCAGCCAAACAGATCAGCACTGATTCCAATTGTTCTTCAGGTAATTGGTAACATGGTAACCCACGTGGGCTTGCTATTGATTCACCACAAATTAAATAAATAACAACAATTTACACTCCAACATAATTAAAAACAGTTTGAAAGATCAGTTCACCAGCTATAAGCTAACTTTTTGTTTTTCGGGCGTATCCGGCGTTAGCTTAGCAGCATTGCTGTCTTTACGATACTACAAAAAATATGAGAAATGAGAACTACATAAGCTGACTCTTTATAATCGCACCTTTGCTTGTACATGCATAGTCTTGCATAGCTACATGACCAGGTATAGATCACACGAAACATGTTTAAGTCCAAACAATTTAAGTAATTTTTAGGAAATTTTTAGTACGCAAATACTAAATACCATCCAAATAACGCATCACACTCAATATCTTCTTGAAAAAAATTGTGGCCAAAATTAGGTAATAATCGTTTAGATACTTGTCCCTACGTCTTCCTCCTATATGGCACTCGCTGCCATCCTTCAGTTACCAACCTTTATCACACAGTTGCTGAGCTTAGTAATAAAGTAATTATAAGTACAGTTAAAAGTTTTGTCTATATTAGGAAATTAGCAACAGTATAAACGACGGATATTCGTAAGTCTGACGAATGTCATACTGCTAGTAATTAGTACTTAATAGTACTTGTATGTTCTGATTTCTGAATCGAATCTGGCTCTCAATTGTCTCAATTGAATATTGTTTAGGTACTTGTTTGCACTGTTTTGTATACGCTTACTACGAGTGACCAAATATTGAAATCGACGGGATGTACCCTCATTATCATGTCTGGTATTATGGTCACTTGAATAAACTATTACTATTGAGTTGAATTGAACGGCAATACTGAAGTTAGCCTTCTTGTCATTGTCCAACTGATGAAGTCAATGACTGGCTCATTGGACGTTTCGACGATATGCAACACACTTGTGGAAACCATTTCGTTGCAGGGGATTTTCCAGCTCCAACTGTTATTGAAACTCAACTAAGCAAACAGCATAATACAGTTACTTCGGTTTGTACGACGCAGTGCAGCATTGTGAGCATGACATAAAAGTTAAAGTAATCTCACATTGCTTTACATACACTGTAAACTATTGACAATTTTAGGTTAAGTTCTGCACGCACTTAAATTTCTACATTAAGTACTTGTCTTAACTTTTCAATGACTTGGAACATTATGGGAAGGAGAACATTAAATAAAATATCCACCAAAATTTGGAAAAAATTGGTTTTCCAATTTATAAATATAAGATAGCTCGATTCTCCCTTTTCGCTCAGTGTTTTATTGAAGAATTAGACTTTATAATTGGTATTGAAAAGAGTTCGTTTAAAGAGAAGAGTTGATCAGCTCATATATGATACTAACGTAGCTAATCTTACGTTCTATTCGTTTTGGTATTTAAACAACTTTTCCTGTACTGGAACCTTCCACCGCCAATTCTGCTATTATATTATATGCTTTTTTTCTTGCATTTTCTTTCCAATCTTCCACACCAAATAGCAGCCATTTAACTTTAGCTTGTCCAGTAAACTATTCAAATTCATCTAGCATAATGATCTAACGTACTTAAAATGAGCTTTCGTCCCTTTTTCACCATACTCGTATATTAAATTAGACAGTCATTAGATTTTGCGTGATAAAACACAAACACAAAGCCGTAACATATAACAGTATTTAGTTTCAGAAGTGTAGAAAATATGCTTACCTCTTTGAGAATCCCTTGTTATCAGGAGCTTGTAAGTTTGAAGCTCCATGGTTAATGCATCTTGTTGCACTTTCATGGCCCTTTCCAGAGCATCAAATTTCTTTACCTACAAACAATTAAGTACATATCCACTTATTATAGCAAATTCACTAACTCAACAAAATGGAGTTGGAATGAAATGTCCCAGCAGTCTATATACAGTGGTAGACAATGCCTAATATAAAAATCAACCACGTCTCTTACTCCTTCTAGCACCGATATCAAGTCTCCCAGTTGGTTTCTGTTCCGCAAAAACTTTCGCCGCGGTAAATTTCTAAAGTCCGAATCCTCCCTTGGTTGATCGTTCTTTAAAATAAAACAATGATACATTTAAATTTAATTCAATTTTTAATGTACATTGGTATATAATATGTATTCGTTTCAATCTCACCGTGGGTAAGACACGGTTTTGAATGGTGGTCAAAGTATTTTCAAGTCTATTCACATATTCAACCATTCCAGCGTCTAAGTAGGGCATCTATAAACAATTAATACAACATGTCCTTAAATTTAAAAAATTAACCTTTATAATACATCCCCCTGTTGCCTAAATTTTGAATTTGAAAAAGTAATACATACGTCATTGTCTGAATGAATGCGTGATGACTGGAACATGTCAAAATTTGAAAGAGATCCATTGGTCGTTTGACTAGTAATTCCAGTTGCACAGACCCCGTGGGCACCAAGCTATTGTATGCATCATACAAAATAAAATTAAGTATCGTTGTATTAAATTTTGCAGTAAGAACAACTGCTCGTTTATACATTACTACGGTACAGTTACAATTGAGAAGGCTGGCAGACTAAGTTCTTATATATCTCTAATATTGCCAAGCGCATGTTACCTGCTACCACCTACGAATCCTGATAGACTTCCGTGACTTCCCCAACTATATTCAAATAATAAACTCATATTTACTCACCAACGATAAATCATCACCACTTCGAGGGGAAACTCCTTCGGCCTCTGATACAGGAGCTGGACCAGTACCCTGCAAATCAAAAATTGACATTATTATTATTTACTTAGTATGAAATTAAGATTTACGAAGTGTGTAGATTCGCGATACACTTCAAATGGTAGTATGGTGGAGTTGGTCTTACAAATGACGTATTTAAAAGGAAACGAATACTGGAACTTTCTGATTGAACATTTATGGCTTTGAATACTTTCGGCTTTTTAAATTACAAGAGTAATGATTTCGTTCTGATACTGATGACTGGATATGGAAGGATTTATTAAGTGGCAGAGCTACTTTATGTGAATGCCTTCAATGCCTTCTTGGTATATCTGACCGTCCGTCTGCGCTCTACCATACTGTCCGACCGTCTGCAGTTATGCATACTATAGGTTAAAAAACACTTGACCAAAAGGGTAAGGGTCACAGAAAGGGGGTGTGGTTCAGCAAAGTGAGACTCGTGTGTTTTAGGGTGTCATATATCACACTAACTAGTAATATTTACTGCTAAGCTACATAAATCTAAACCCACCACACCCATTGGGGTAGCGGTTGAATTTATTAATGACCTGTTTGTCAGCCTGAGCTAAGTCTCAGTTTTACAGTCGTTTAGTCTGTAAATTTTTCAGTCTGTCAGTAGTCTCCGCTACTTACTAATATTCAATTCTGATAGTTGAGTCTTTCCATGAACTACGAAGCCACCGTTTGCTCATTTTTAGCCAAAAATGTTCTCGGCCAGAGATGTGTCAGAGCCTCAGAGTCAGAAATGTTCAACTACAAATTACCAAGTACCAAAGGAAACAAACACTGAAAAAATAAGCTCACGAGATGATTAAAGAACTTTTGTGCGATACAAAGGTCTTGGCTGGCAGCTGCAAGAAGTCCATCTACCAACGCTGTCTCTAATTCGTATGTTCGGTCTAAAACTTGGTTCAAACAATCGCGCATTAGCTTAACGTTGGCGGCCTGTTAAAACGATAAATAATCAGTTATTTTTTTTACAGATTGTAATAAACTAATAAATTAAATAAAACGTTGTGCACAGAAACAAACTTGTCTTACATTAGTTTGAATGGTGATGAAGTTGATGTTGTGAAGTACGTCTATGGCCACCCGACGGATCTCGAACAAACGTCTCCATACTCTGACAGGGCTGACTAGAGCCTATTGAGTTGAGTTAAAAATAATTTCATATTAAGACACACTTGGCTTAGGAATTCATATAATAACATGAACTGTAAATCACTCGTGAATCACATGAAGTAGCTGGTTTCATAATAATAATGATTCCATGTTAGTTGAAAGCAGGAAACTTGCACCGAGTACTGTCACTGTCGGTCCATTAAAGACTACTGTTTTTTGCGAAGATTGGGGAATTTTGCAGGTTGTTTGATAAAATACTTCTAACTAGTATCCTACCGGCAACTTTCTTCCTGACCCGCAAGATTCTACTGTGGCTAACGATAATATTATTATACAAACACCAATGTCGACTTGGCCTTCGCCATCCTCACTACCCTGACGATAGAGTTCAGAGTTTGAGACTATTGAAAATACACAAGACTACACAGGGAAACTCATGTTTGTTTGACAGTGATCCATCATTTAAATGAAATTACAAATTACATATTTCTTAATTGACCTTGTTGGCGTTTGCAGTGACCTTAAAAGGTTGCCCGCCTCACGCACCATTTTGCTTTCATTAGGGTACCAAGTACCATCCATACATGCAATGCAAATGACCCTACCTCGCCAACGGTCCAAAACCAAAAATTTTTAGGGTCAACCTAAGCCGCCGCCGGAGCCTTCGGCTCCGTCGGCATTACGGTTCGAAAAAGGTCATTGACCTTTCTCAAAAAAACAAAAAAAACAAAATTCGACAAAAATCCAATTTCTCATTTTTTAAAAAAATTTTACATCACAGCTATAGATGTATGAACTATATATAGTGTCGGCGTCATGCTGTACGATGGGGGTGCGGGTTACGTTGTGGTGGAGCCTTCGAACTGGTGTGGTAGAAGGTGAGGTCAAAGACGTCGCCTCAGTGACCTCATCTTCTATCACAAACAACCACTTCGTATTCCGGCTGTTTGCCCTTCACCCCCCCCCTCATTGCCACGACCCCAGAACATCCTATTATTATATTATTCGCCCCGTAACTTTGTTAAGTTACGGGACGGACGGACCGGTAAACTATAATGAAGTATACCATCTTGCATGCAGTACTGCCCTTGGGGGTGGAATGGAAGTTGAGCTTGGGACTTGGGACTGTTGATGTAGTGTAGTTTACACTACACACAACAATTGCGGACTACTGCTGACTTCACTGTATTGTTCGTGTACTACATCAATAGTCCTAAGTCCTAGTGCCAAGCTCAACTTCCAATTCAATACACCACAGAACTACATGCAAGTTAGCCGACAAAAAAAATACATTTTCAATAAAAAAAAAATTTTTTTAAAGGGCAACATTTTTTTAAATATTAAGTTTTTTTTTGTCAAAAATTTTTTTGACAAAATTTTTTTTGACAGACTCCGTCGCTGACCCTCTGCCAAGGGTCGGGCGGACCCCCCACATTTGCATAGTATGTAGTACCATCACAATACAAAATGGAAGCAATTCTAACTCACAGCGGCACAGCGGTTGACAGTTAACGGTGATTTGAACGGGATTTTGTCACAAAGATTCAAAATTGAACCAGTTAAGAAAATCACAAATTATATTAATTCATTATTTACCCGATTCAATTCAGGAACAGATGACCTTTCCCTGTCAGCTGAGAGTAAATCGGCTGAATACCTCACATTCAAATTAGTATTGTCTGAGTCAGACTCCTCTGTTGAGTCTTCTCGTCGATTGGGTAAGTCGTTACCATCATTTCCCATCGTATATGTGCAATGTGCAGTGAAATGTCACCTGTCACCTGTCTATCCGCTGGGTACGGGTCTCCTACGTCCACATACGTGGATACGTGTCACAGCACACAGACAGGTCCTTGATCCTTGTGGCCAGTTGTCACAGTTGACAGTGAGTGACAGAGAGCCGTGAGTGAGTGGAATGCAGCAATTTTAAAATGTCCAATAAATTGATTAAAATGTTTATATTGAAAATGTGAAATGTTGAATGTGCGTGCAGTATCACGTGTCCAGAACTATCAGCTGCAAAAAACAAAAACAAATAATAATCACCATAATTTCTGCACTCCTTTTAGATAAAATTAAAGGTAAAGAGAAAATTGAAGTTTTTTAAAAATGAAAAGGATGAAAATTTAAAAAAATTTTAAAAAAATGAAAAAAATGTATTTATTTTTGTGGAGTCCGTACACTTACAACTTACACTTGTGGATTGTGGTTGTGGAGTATAAATGGATAGATAGGGTAAAGCGGCTTCCTCAACTCCTCTTCCACTACTACTGCCTTACTTGCGAATGACCACCACCGACCACCACCACTACACATTCACATAATCACATACATCATTCCAGCAGGATTTCCTACTCGATATAGTTTTATTACTTTGTATGGTATAAAACGCATGCTTATTGCATTGCTCATATTCAATCGTACTGATTGATGTATAGTAGTAGTAGCTTCTGTGGATCCATGATTTAATGAAAGATGAAGCCATGAAATATGCATTTATTAAACAGAATTAAATACTAAACTTCCAGTGATCCAGCAGGATAATTTACACGTAAATTACAAAATTTCATAAAATTATGAGTTTACTGGAAAAGCCTTAAAATTGATGTTTTTTGTACGTAACGGAAAAATGTCTTTTGTATGAAATGAAGGAATTTGTTAACTTTCCAAAAATATTCATATTATTGTAGTAGTTAACATGATATAATCAGTAATCGTTTAAATGTGGATGGGTGGAAATCAGTTTGGATCTTTCCTAGTTGTAAAGTTTCAGACAATAAAGCTATTATTAGTATTATTATACATATGTGTTTATAATATACCGTAAAACGCGATTTAGAACCCCCCTGGTTTAGAGCCCCCTTAAATAACTCCCCAGGTCTAGCGACTGGTTTGAAAAAATAACGCCCCCCCCCCCCCCGAAATATAGCCCCATCCAAAAAATATAGTTTAATGTGTAGTACATAGAAAAAAGTAATTTTAAATAATGAAAACAGAAAATAAAGATACCAGAGAGTCCGCATCTAGTGTACACCCAAGTTTTAAGATTTTACATCTAAAATTGTACGAAATTGTTGATTTTGAAGACACAAAATATTGGTTTTTTGATAAAATATTCTTTGAATTTTTCTTTGAAACTATAATTCCCCCCACCCAGAACAGAGCCCCACCCCGAAATAGAGAGCCCCTCCGAGTTTGGAGGGTTGAAAAAATAACTCCCCATTGGGTTCTAAATCGCGTTTTACGGTATTTAGAATTCGAAGAAATAGTTCAGTTTTTACAAAATCTCCCTGGTTATAAGATCCCCATAATTTTCTGATTAACTGTTCAACTAATTGTGGTAAATCTACTAAAGCTCATTATTGTTTATTATAAATAGCCCAATTATGCATTATTTACCTAGCTGAATTCTCAAACTTGTTAGTCTACAATCTTCTGTAAAAATCCAAGTAAAATCCTAAGAATAAAAATCTAGGCTTGAATTGTTTAAAATGTAAAATAGCTTTAAGATCCATTTAAGGACGTACATGAAGGAGGTCAGGCAAGAAGGCCCCTTTTGAGCTGTACATATGTTACAATTTTAGCTTGGAATTAGAAACTAAACCATTAAGAAGTAAGAACCGAAAGTTTGGTTTGTACCCTAATTTTTTTTGCTACCTTCTTGGCTACTTTTTCTGGAAATGTAAAAAGATAGAAGTGGTGAAAATAATATGAAGAAATAGAGGATATGCTGTGATGCATAGATTAATCATGGTTGTGTGATAAATAAAGGATGAGACTCAAACATTTAAAATACACTCAACATTTATTTAACTTTCAAGGAACATGCTATTTGATAGTTTGTGATGCTAAGGAAGGTCAATTTCTCTAAAGCTTTACTTATTTCCTTCATCCTTCAGTTTTACAAAATGGTTTTGGAATGTTCAATCGTAGCAGTGGCACCATCATCAGATGCACACCTTCTCCAACATCTTTTCTTTTACTTCCCTTTCAAATTCATAGGATTAATATCCAATATAGAGATTTCCTGAAAATTGACCTTACATTATAACTATATTCTGATAAACACCTAAAATACACGTAGTTTCGATTTTAAAACACAACTCATTTAGATTCAAAGGTTCTCTTGTTCATCCACAGGCAAAACATAGAACCATAAATGTCGAAATGATAAACTTTGTAAAAACATGATCCGGTTGTCTTCAGATGATGTCTTTGTTTAAGGATTTTGTCCCGTTACAACCTTAACGTTTTCAAAGTTGTACTTTTTCGATGTTTATGATTCAATGTTCTGCTTTGCCTACATACGAGATTGTCCTAATCCCTTGGAATTTACATAGAATGTAATATTTTTGTCAGAAACTTCGTAACTACTAGTTCCAAACTAGGTAATTATCTTCTAAACTTCTAATTCTAAACTACTTCTATACTACACTATTATTAATTCAATTCCGTGAATTAATTAGTTGACAAAAGTATATGACATGAAGGGTACACGTCGTTATTCCCGAGCATTAATTATTAATTACATCATCTCAGATACATCATCAAAGATCTATAACTCTATATATTACAACAAATTACTTTGTAAACTCAAAGCTTCAACACGAGATTTGGCATGACAATGTATGATCTTATAATATTTATGCACACTGATATCTTATTTTCTTATCTTTAAAGTTATTTCTTAACTAACATATATGATGTATGCAACAATGAAACAAAAAAAATGCTCATTCCTCATACCTTGTAATTTCCATTCACAACTTAATACTAATGATAAATGAAGCATCACAACAGCAATAATTATTTTTATTTATTTGATACGAAATCCCTTCAAGTCATCAAAACCAAGCTTCAACTCCTTAAATATTCATATCTTAAACAATCATTCAAAAGTTACTGAACCTCATTAAGGACCTACTATTTGCATTTGGAAGCATAGGACAAGGGAATACTTTACGATGAAATATGTATACCAAGTAGGACATGATGCTTATGAATGAGCTAAAATGCAACTAAATCTCAATCTCTAGATAGAACCAAACCAGTGCATTTTCCATTTTTCTCCTCACAGCTATTTCTACAAACATCATTTCCCAGTCCGTATATATAGTGCATTATATTACGTAGGAAGCAGAGCGTTTGGAAGCATAAGTTCACACATCATATTACGAACACACCATATTTATTAAAAACTTCCACCACGGCAAGAATTTTATTCCTTCGGGGATTTGGTCAACAAAGTTCCGACCTCGTGTCTCAAGGTTCAGCTTTTCACAACTAAAATCCATTTTTGGAACTTATTGAACCCTTTGGAAACAGTTTTTATTCTTTTGACCAAATTCCCGAGGCAACAAGGTTCTTACGGACAAAATGGTAAAGACGAGCAAATAAAAAGTTATTAACCTATTAAAATTGCACACAACTTCTATAATACTACTCTTTAGAGAAGATTCTCAAATCAATGAGTTTCCCATTGTATTGGGGTAGATGGGAAACTTTTTTAATGACCATGATACGCATTTTTATTTAGTTACAGATGTTTTCAGTATATATGCCACATCGATATTAAATGACAACAACCAATTGGTGTTAACTTTGGCTGATTTGGGTTCATATTTTTATTGAAGTTGACAACATTTTGTTGTGACTTTATAGGAGCGAGCACAAAGAGGAAGAACCGCAGTCTTTTGACTTGCGTTTCTTCTTCTTCTCTTGTCAAATGCCACTTCTTCCTTCCCCTGAAGCAAGTTTGACGTCGACGTCCATGGGGTCCACTTGCTCTCCAGAAGCAGATTTTGCTTGCTTTTTCGATTTGGTTGATGTAGATGCTGATTCAGATTTGAATGCGGATTTTGATGTAGTTGGTGTTTGTTTCATTGGTTTTTCCAAGGGTTCAGGAAGTGCAGAACCTGATGCTCCCATGGGGGAGTCCTCTTCTGTGCTCGAACTTATTGCATCCAGAGAGTCGGCTGAGGGTGTGATTGGCCTTCGGGTCAAAAAGTAGACATTCATTGGCTCAGCTTTTCCTTTCATTTGGACTAATCCACGGTGTTCGAAGATGAAGGATGGGTCGTAGTTGTCTTCCGTTTGGAGCCAGCTATGGAGTTTAATAAAGTATAAATCATTTAAGTAAGGTTGGATATTTACGATTTTCAGATATAGCTCCAATGCTTTTTGTCGGGTCTTGGGTTTCATTGTCTTAAACAATAGACTACCCCAGGCTTTTGCATTAAAGACGGTAGGAACCAATGATTTAAAGAAATGTGGACATTTAAAAAAATACTAACTTGTAAGCATCTTCAGAGACGTTAATCTTTCCGAGCACTCCAGTTGTCTCGGTTCGACTTGTCAAGTTCACTGTGTTTCCGAATAGACAATATCTTGGCATTCTTTGGCCAATCACTCCCGTCACCACTTCCCCTGAGTGGATGCCAATAGTTATTCTCTGGAATTATGAAGAATCAAAGTTGCATGAATTTATATATGCTTAAAAAGAGGTATTATTACTTCTATAAAAAACTAAACATTAAGTACATACCACTTCGGTATCTTCAAATCGGATTTGCTCAACCAAATCCATCATGTCCAAAGCCAAGTTAGCCATACATTTTGCATGAGATGAACATACCTCAGGGAGACCACTCACAGCCATGTACTTGTCCCCAACAGTCTCAACCTTAAATCCATTTTTTATATAAACAATTTGAAACTAGTTTTATTAAACAGTGTAGACAAAGAGTGTCAGTCTACAGTATATAAGCAATATTAAAAATTATGTCGAACAAGAGAGCTCTACTTTTATTTTTTGTTAACAAGCATTTCATTAAATGGATTGAAAAATAACACCAATAATCTCGATTTCAAAAATGACAAAATGTAAAAAATTCAAATTTTAAAGCAAAACTAATTTTAAGCATCTCAAGACTTTTCTTCTGCAATTTCTTAAATCCAGGGTTTTTAAAAAGTATTATTAGAAGATAATGTATATTTAAATGTACTACAAAAAGGTTTTTAAAAACAATGTGCCACCAAACTAAATCCTTAATAATAATAACGTTAAAAAACTATCTCGTTTAACCTTCTTTATCTCTCTCTAGGTGCTGAAACCTCACAAAATATCTAAAATGGCTTTTGGTCACTTCATAATTGTCACCTAGGACTTGGTCTTTCTTTTTGCCCTAATACCATCACATTATACCTTGTACACATTCGGATTGGTTTCTGGATCAGTGAGGACATCAAAAGTCGTGTAAATAGCATTCAAAAGTTGGACAATCTTCATAGGGTTGGTTGAATTGCGAGCACAGTAGTCGGAAAAGCCTACAACACCAGAGAAGAGAAGTGTCACACAATCATAACGTTTAGCTGGAACAGGTCGCTGGTGTCTCAATTCATTTGCCACTGATTGTGGTAGCACGGAATAAAGCAAATTGTCCGTCTTCTTCTTCTCTTCCGCTAAATCCCTGAAATTTAATCATTTACAAAAAATAAGCATTCATGGATCATTTACTTCGCTTAAACTTGAATTTAAAAAAATCAAAAGCTTATTTTAGTTTTACCGATGAGTCTGCTGCAACTTGTCCGTGAGGATTTCCAAATTTTGTGTAAGTTTGTATTCCGCTTCAAATTGTTCACTGAGAAGGACCAAGTCCCTAGTGGCATCATGCAACGGAATGTCACTGATGTATAGTCCTCGTCTGTAATTAAATAAATTCAAAATTTCTTTTATTCAAGAGAAATACATTTTTTGAAACTGTTATCCAATGGGAAGGTATGATAATCGTTATTGCGATTATTCTAAAGTTTATTTTCATGCAAAGATTTTTAGCGAAATAATCCACATAGCCAGACTTATTAATTTCATGTTGCATTTTTCTTCTCCAATAATTTTAATAAATAATACAATCCAATCAAAATGTAAAAAGTTTTTTACACCCTGTGTCCATTGCCGATGGCAGATGAGAAATTTCCCAAAGACGTTTTATTTTGACAAGTTGAAGAGAAAAAGGGATGACAAAGCCATTTTATAGCTTATCACACAGGGAAGAATACCTTGAAAAGTTATGGGAGTGAAGAAGAGGAATAAAAGAAGGAAATGGAAAAGCCATTAGGAGATGGACTAGGAGGACCGTCTGGTTATTACTCTACAAACATTTTACTACATTCTTATTTAAAAGTCAAAGGGCAGACGATGACTTATATTATATGTGCATCAACTAAGGCTTCCAGGGTCGTTCATAACTCTATCCAACTTTATTTTAGTATTTTTCTGTCAGTTTCGAATATGTAACTCCATTTCAACCTGAACATGTAAAAAGATGAGGAATTTTGAACAAACATTTGTGATAATTTTTAATCGTTAATCATATATGGGCATAGGAAATGAGATAGGATGAACTTATCGTTTGAATATGCTTAGAAATAAGCAAACCCGACCTATGCACAGTTTGCATGCGCATGAAATGATTTTTCGCCCCATGCATTTAACGACTCATCAATGTGTAATTGAAAGGAAGAGTTTTTAGCATTAATTGGATAGTAGTAGATAAGTCGTTGCAATATAATTGTAAAGATAAGCACAAGATTTTTGAGAGGATAGCTAAAATTGAAAAGGAGACAAGACTCACTTATTACCAATTGTGATTGTCTGAATGTGAGTGTCATGTACATTCTTGAGTGGTTGTGACGTAAGTGATATGCACTTAATACTTTTAGCAAGTTTTAACTTTTTTTCAAATTCTAGGTGAAAGTTGTTCTTTGTACTTTTGTCCACTACTAGAAGCAGAGAAAGCAGATGTTTTTACTCTTGTTAGTGTTGTCTTGTCCAGTTAGTCTGGAGTCTGGACGAGCTTCTGGACAAATCATGTTTTATACCCCTATTCTTTTGTAAAAGGACATCAGGTACATGTATCATCAAGGTACATTTCACAATCTGCTGTTTTTTTATCTTCTTAGACTACTTAAGTAATCGAACTGTTCGTAAACAACTCGAAATCATTTTTTATAAGATTTGATTTGTATTTGTTATATTTTTAATTTTTGTCTTTAATGCCTTTCCCAACTCAGTAATGCATACACCGTGCATCTCCCATTTGTGACATATATAGGGTTTTTTGGAAATACCATGTCTTTTTTGAAAAGCCTTGTGCCCAGTCCCCGCAATCTCATCTCATTAAAAGAAAGTGACAAGCTCCCGTCTTTAGTATTTTCAAAAACTTACATCCCACGATTTCTAGACGATCCCAAAGCTCTTTTTGCAGATCACTTTCGCTGACCGTGTTCACTTTTGCTTGTATCAGTCTCGGAAAGTTAAATAGTAAAAAGAAAAGTTTGTTTAAGGTAAGGTCACACTTACTTGGTAAGATCATCAAGATTCATAACAGATGGGTAGCCAATAAAGAGCATGCAGTCCTTCTCTGGAACATACAGCATTTCTCCCTGTACAATAAAAATGGATAAAAATTATTATTGAGGAATCAAAATATTGGAGGAAAGTTTTGGACCTTGTATAGGATACTACTTTGTCAGTTTAAGTATGAGATAACAGTCAGACTTTCATTATTTTATGGTACTCTTTCCGTATTCTTGTCGACTTATGGCAATCAAGTTCCATTTATAGTAGGGCCCTATTCAACTTCTTTATGGGTATTGTATCGAGTGCCATTTCATTGATTAAAAGGGACTTGATACTTGATACTAAGGAACATCCATTAATGCCTGAGTAAGCATACGCTACAAGAACTTCCATTTACGATGACCAAATATATAGGCACAAACAGCAACATTTTATTTCATAACCTTGGAAGTTTTTATTTTGCTTTTGGGTACTTTTTGAAAGGGTTTGTGGAATTAAGGATGAGAGGAAAAAGTTCCTAATCTGAATTAAACAAATAATAGATAGACATTTATTAAAAATCAATGAATATACTAGCTTAAAGGAGCCAAAGAAGGTTTAAAAATGTAAATGAAAATAGATTTAAGCACGAGAAGAAATCTAAAAAATATAAAACTACAACAGATATTTAATAATTACAAAATAAAAATTTAAATAATTATTCAGTGAAGTTGTTTTTTCTTTATTGAAGAAAGTTTGGTTGCTTTTTAGAACAAAAAACCAAGTTTCTGGAATTGACATAAGATTATGAACTTCCTCAAAGACAGTGTTTTATTTGAGACTACAAAAGAAAAGTTTAAAAAACAAAGTCTTTTGTACCAGTAAAAGGTTGCTGGCAATACTTTTATACTTAAGAACTGCGTGCATAGAACACATACATCCACTCTCATAAGTTTGTAGATTTTGGAATTAAATGGGATTGAATCCCGGAAAAGATCATTAAAGCAATTGTCCTTCTACCCTTTTTCACAGCTTTTTGAAATGATTGAAAATCAAGGGTGTGGACCAACGTGTCTCCACGGTAATAAAATTGAATCTTTTGCTTAGAGAGGTGGTCCGAGGACGCAGATTTTTTATTTTT